>OZ014417.1:8057745-8230245 GCA_963965975.1 Xestospongia bergquistia
GCTGTAATAATCCAAGATATTGTTTAGTGGCAATATCTTGTTGCTTTTCTATTTCTCTAAGTTGTTCTAGTTGTTGCTGTTCAAGACGTTTCATTTGCTCTGCTATAAAATGTATGTTGGGATCAACAAACATTTCTTCTTGGACTGCTTCCCTTTTCTGGTTGATTAAATTCTGGGGATGTAGTAAATTCATTGGAAAGCTTGCGTAATGAAGGGGGGTGGGGTTGGATGGGTGTGGTTGGAAAAGTGGATTCCAAGCCATTTGGTTGCTGTGGTCTATAGAGTGGCTGGTGGGGACCTGAATAACTGTACATTGTGGGTGGAGTCTGTTCAGGGGAGGGGTTTAAAGGTGGGTGGGGTTGAGATGATAAGATCTTTTCCTCTTCTAAATATTGAGTTAGTAATGAAGGGACTTTCCCTTCATTTAGTACTACCGACTCCATAGGTATTTGTGGAAAGAGTGATGGTGTAGGTGTTGATGGATGACTAGATTGTTGCTGTTGATACATTGTTGTGGGTGTGGTTGCAGGTTCATATTGTGTGGGCGTGGTTACAGGATTAAACTGAGAATGAGAACAGGATAAATCTGTCCTAGTATTCAACTCAGATTTTAATGGATAATTAGCAGTGGGCGGAGTCCCAAATTCCATCATTGTATCATTTTCTGTTCGTACTCTCACTTCTTGTGCTTGTGGTGGGTTTAAAAAAGCCGAGGGACTCAATCCATAAACCCTGTCTCCTCCTGAATAACCTCTATCAATTTGATGAGAATATGTTAACATGGGTTGTTGTTCTTGAGGAATATTCATAGGTTTAGTGGATGAAGACATAAAAGGAGTTTGATTCCCATACTGAACAGTATTGGTTTGAGTCTGAGTGGACTCAAGAATGGAAGGTGACATAAAAAAAGGATTATTTGCAGTGGGTTGTTGAGGGTGTGTGGCTAGTGATGCTTGATAAGGAGGAATATTCAATTGAGCAGAGCCAATAAAAGGTGGGAACATTACTAGAAAAAATGATATGAATTCTTAGTCAATTTGTTCATTCATACTTTCCATTGGTTCCAGCCGGTCTAAAAACTCATCCAGAGTCGGGTTTAACATGTCAAGATTAGGTTGCATCATTTCTGTAGAGTCAACCAAAGGTCTCATGTATGACCTCTCATCTCCTGGGCGTGGCAAGGCAAACAAGGACTCAGGAAAATCTACATCCCAAAAAGAAAATATCCAGTTAATTTATAAACTGATAATTAATACAATTATACCATATAAGGTAATAGGATGTTAATACCAAATATGGTGCATACCTTCTAGTCCTTTAAAAATACCGCCAATTCTAAAGGGAATAAATAACATTGTAAGTAAGATGTAACGATGTCATTATGATGTAATGATGTCATTATTACTTGTTGATGTTCACTAAGTCTACTTGCATCGCTTGTCCACTACTATCTATCTGTCCTTCTTGTTGCTATAAAGATAAATCCACAAAATGGACATTATTTGTTTAAGAAAAAAGCATACTGATGAGCCATTGAGAACAAGAGCAGATGGCGCTGCGCCACTAGGCATACGTCTGATATCAGACCAATCCTATAAAAATGAAAGTTAGGTTCTTTGATACACACAGTAAGTGAAAGACAAATATAACAAGTCTAAGTACATTTAATATTAAGTATAAGTGCAATGTATTTTAACAGCTGCTAATTAAGAATTATTAATGAGATGAAAACACTTCCTTACATGTTTCTTTTTATAGAAGAGCCGCCATTTTCGATATTCATTAGCCACAGCTTGTCTAGTTCGTTTCCAGTATTTGCCTTCAATGATCACAGCCTAAAAAGACTCATTAAAACAATATTAGAGAGGACATGGTTGTCCTTACCTGTGGGTAGCGATGTGACTCCATATCTACTTCAGGGTCAATGACAAATTGACAGAACAATGGCTTCCTCCCTTTTTGAACTGAAGAGAAAGAAGTAAAGCAATCACAATAACTATCTTAACTTACATTGTATATGCCAAGATCGCCATATTCCATTGCTAAGTCTAATCTGATCCTTCTTTAACAGTTCCATATGACGATAGTGCTTCCATTGGGGGTTGCCAAGGATACCACTGTGAAGAACATGAAACACATAGGCTTACGCTTTAGATGTAAGTTAATTCATACCTGCACTCTACTGTTAGTTTCTGAAACAAATTTGCTAAAGACAGATCAAGATCGATAGTGCTGCTGTCTCGAAGTCCAAACATGAAACTCTTCGAGTACCGCGAGAAGTCATAGCCTCTCAAATAACCTCTTGATGTCGTCTCCATTACTTTACTTAACAAAGACTACCACCAGATGAGCCAGATGATGAAGAAGAGGCGCGATATTTTGAAAAATGGACTACAAATTTAAGAAGACTGTTGTCCATTGCACCGTAAAGAGGGAAAAGCACACCTTCTAATAATACGCAGGGTGTGGCTACAGAGCGTAATTGACCACACCCACAAGATTTGTCCTACTTTTGGGAATCGAGAAGCCGTTTTATATATTGTATGATATCACTGTAGGATTGACAATGCCTAAACAACTCAATGTTAATGTTACCACAATGGATGCTGCTCTAGAGTTTTCTATTGAGGTATGGTCACTGATACTTCATGAATATTGTCTCAGTTTTTGCATATGATTAGATGTACCAACAATCCATACTTTGTTGTGGTTGTTTTATGATAATTATCATAAACGTTATCTATTAATCTATGTATATTGTATATACATGTTGTCCTCATCACTACAGGCAAAAGCCACAGGAAAACAACTCTTTGATTTAGTGACTCGTACCCTTGGCCTTAGAGAGGTGTGGTATTTTGGTCTCATGTATACTGACGCTAAAGAATTCACTACTTGGTTACGTTATGACAAAAAGGTTTGTCAATTGTTGTAATTGACCATATAAGGAATTGTTATTATTGTTATTAGATTACTGAACAAGGTGTTACAAAAGATTCAACAGTTAACTTCCAATTCCGTCCAAAGTTTTATCCTGAAGATGTAGGAGACTTAGTGATGGAAGTCACGTTGCGTCTATTTTACTTACATGTAACAATGGATGAATGAATGAATAGATGGATGGATAGAGGAATTGGTAATATTAATAGATAGTTCATCCATCTTTTTTAAATCCAGACCAAAGATGACATTTTAAAAGAAAAGATTTTCTGTTCTCCAGAAGCCTCATTTCTTTTGGCATCATATTCACTACAAGCTGAAGTAAAGATTCTCTTAACACATCATTATTTTACTATTGTATTTAGTATGGTCCTTATGAGGAAGATGTTCATGTCCCAGGATTTCTAGCCAACCAAACGCTTCTACCACAACGTGTAAGGTGACATTTATGATGTAATATGATGTCATAATTTTACGGTAGGTGATTGAACAGTTTGATCTGACACCAGAACAATGGGAGGGTCAAATTATTGATTGGTGGTCAAAATATAACAATATGTTGAGGTATGATATTGTTTATTATTGAAAGTAATTGATATACCTTATAAGGAGTGAAGCACAATTAGAATACTTGAAGATTGCTCAAGACTTGGATATGTATGGTATCAGTTACTATGAGATAACGGTGAGATCAGCATTAATGCTAGTATTAAGATAAACCAGTTTTGTAATGTGTTGACTCTGGTCGTTTAATGTTAACCCTAATCACTGTGTTAACTCTGATCAATATTAGTACTAGGATAAACCAGTTTTAGTGTTACTATAATGTTGTTAATGTTAAGCCTGATCATTTTTGAGTTAACTTGTTAACTGTAATCATGTTAATGTTAATCTTGATCATTTTTGCATTAACTCTGATCAATGCTAGTACTAAGATATGTTAACTGTAATCATATTAATGTCATGTTAGTGTTAACTCTGATCACAGATGTTAACATAATGTTCATAATTTTACAGAACAAGAAGGGCACTCAGTTATGGTTAGGAGTGGATGCATTTGG
This sequence comes from Xestospongia bergquistia, assembly GCA_963965975.1. NCBI lineage: Eukaryota > Metazoa > Porifera > Demospongiae > Haplosclerida > Petrosiidae > Xestospongia > Xestospongia bergquistia. The sequence continues at coordinate 8,061,747 of OZ014417.1, forward strand.
TCTCAATATCTATAATCACGATAACAGAATATCTCCTAAAATCTCTTTTCCCTGGGGAGAAATACGTAATGTAGAATACCATGGAAAGAAAGTAACCAGAGGAGAGGGTGAAGGACGTTTTTACTATTTTTATTTTATTTAGTTTTGTATAATGCCAGAAGACAAAAGCTCACCAGATTTTGTGTTCTATGTATCAAAAACAAAGATATCTGATCTGGTATGTAATCTATATCACAATATAGTTCTTCTCTCTCAGAATGAACAATGGTACAGACCACAAGAAATAAAAATGTATTCAAAACAGCAGCAGCTGTTTATTAGTTTATTTATTTGTTATCAATGACTGCAAGCTGTCATGTGGTCTATTGTTATGTCCAGTAACCTCATACTCCTCCATAAACAGAGTGCCTGTCTATATAAGAGAGACAAAAATTCAAACTAAAGCAGAGACATAGGTTGTCTTTTCAGATATAATCTTATCTTTTTTGTCGACAGATAATGCAGTTGTGTGTTGGGAATCATGATCTTTATCTGAAGAGAAGAAAAGTTGACACAATGGAGATTCAACAAATGAAAGCACATGCTAAAGAAGAGAAATTGAGAAAAATGGTAAGTCATTTTTTACTTATTGTGGGAAGTACTGCAATTATAGAGCGAACGAGACAAATTTGAAAGAGAAAAAGCTGCCCGACTTCAGCTGGAGAGAGAAAAGAAAGAATTGGAAGACAGGTTAAGAGAAATGGCTATGGAAACACAGAGAGCTCATCAAGCAAGGGTATGTTGTCATTACAGAGTAAACTCGTTCATTTGTTAGTAATTACAAATTAGTTAGAAGCAGACAAACGTGTCCAGATCTTAGAGGAAAGAGTTAAAATTGCTGAAGAACAGACACACACACTCACTAGAAAGAAACTGGAAACTGAGGCTGAGATACAACGTGCTAGAGCCTCTGTTATAAGGGTAAGCAACTGTACACTCAATTATTCTAACACTAATACTTTAATCATTCAGAGTGAAGAAGAGAAATTAGCAATGAAGAAGAAAGTATTGAAAGCTGAGGAGCAAGCAGCCACATTGTTGATGACTTCACAGAAAAAACAAGAAGAAGCAGCTGAGCTAAGAAAGAAATTAAAGAGAGCTCAAGTTATTGATCAATATCAGCAACCACCTCTTATAGTTCCTATTACCACAACAGCAGAGGCTACCCCAGTAAGTAATTAAATAGTAATTGTATAGTCTGTTTTACTCTTTGTATGTCTCTAAGTTGTCATCTGAGCATGGAGCTGTAGGGGGTATGGTAGATCTCATGATGTCACATGATCATCCGATAAGTAACGGAGAAATGAGTCTTGATGCAGATGATATTGCAAGACAACTTGAGAAAGAAAATCAAGACTATTTAGAGCAGAGTAGATATTTGTCAGAAAAGCTGTCAGCTCTTCAAAGTGAAATGGAGGATTTGAGGTTAGAGGAAAACGGAGACACAAAGAGACGTAGTACTGATGTTCCTCAGGGGGAACAGCTTCATGCTACAGTAGTAAGACAGTGTAGTCACAAACAGACTGCTTATGACAAGGTATGTAGCACTGATCACATGACACCCAGTATGATGTCACAATTTTTTTTTCCTGTAGAGTAAATCTGGAACAACTAAATCAAGAATAGCATTCTTTGAGGAACTATAGACCAACATACTAATCACTACCAACAACAATCAATTTATTATATGACTAACTCAATCTTTTTTAATAATAATAAATAAATAAATTAATTGGGACAGTGCCCTATTCACAATAAGTGAACATTGTAAACTCAATCTTTTTTAATAATAATAAATAAATAAATTAATTGGGACAGTGCCCTATTCACAATAAGTGAACATTGTAATAATAAGTGCAGAATAATATAACAAAAATTATATAGCACACATCATAACAAGTGCAATGAATTATATTATATAGTATTGTGGTGTGGACTATGCACAAAATATTACTACTACATTGTTGGTGAAGTTAAGACTCATGCTTTGATACTGATAAATGTCTTAATGTTTGATCACAGACTTGTAGAACATGTGATAGACATTGGTCCTCGTCTGATATGGATGGACGCACACTTGCACATTTTAAGAATTTATGTTTGGTATCCCAGCTACCCACAACACTAAACAAAAAATTTAAGTACTTTATGACGATTGTGTTACAGTAAAATTAACACTTAATACTATGTAAGAATATATTATATAATTAATTAAATTATATAATTATTTATGTTATTACCGATATGATTTTCCTCTTATTAAGTGTGGCAATTTACGATCCTAATTATTAACAATAATAAAATGTCTTAATAAACTGGGACTTACCATCTCCCAGAAACAGCATCTTTTAAAAATAACATTTAATGTAACTTATTATAATTATAGAAACTAACTTAATTGTTCCGTCTGATGTTTTCAAGAGAAACCCTTTGCTCCCAAATTCTGCATGTGACACTTGTGAATTAACTATTCCTGTTAACGTAAATATATTAATTATATCAAAAATCTGGGGCTTACCAAATACTTCAAAAATTAAATGCATTTGATGTGAGAGTTGTATCCATTGCTGTAAGCTCTGTGCTGTAACAGTAATAACTCGAGTTTGTTGTCTAAATCTATCGGAGTTCTTTGCTCTTATTTGTTGTAATTCTCTTGTCTTAACATCTCCTGACTGTCAATATTTAGTGAGTGTGAACTGGATATTATATACCTTAGCAAAGTTAAAGGTAGATTTACTATGAGAAGACTGAGATTTTGAAGATATGGGAATAGTAAAAGATGAGGAGTAAGATTGCCGGGAGTGACCACTGGTTGTCGGTTGGTTCTCCTGATTGAGTAATTGATTTGATTTATATCTAGAGTGGAAAAGATCAAATGTTATTATTCACAATTTCAACTAACCCAGATGTTTGATAATATTTTGAGTTTGTTGTGTTGACATGATGATTGCTATATGGTACAGTCTGCGCTGTTCTTTTCCATGATGGAGTAGGTCCTTGATAAGTGGATGGTGTTGCATTCTCTTCTCTTATGATATTATTTGGGTGTGTGTATAAAGCTTGTCTTGGTCGTTTACTTTGACTGCTGAATATGGGGAATGGAGCTAAAGAAAATATTAAATACTTTTAAATAATTTTGTTGAGATTAATAAGGTATTACTTACCTACTGTTCTTTTCTGCATAATGAGCAAAAATACGAAGAGACAGTCTACAAAGTCGAATCTTTAGGATCACGCTGTACTCCAAAGACCATGCAGTCTTTTTGCAAGGGCTGTAATTTAGTTGCTAAGCAACCTGATGACATTACTAGTTATTATTATTATTAGTTATTATTATTATTATTTATTATTATTATTATTCACGTAAAATTAATAATTATTATTATTATTATAATTATTATTATTCACGTGAAATTAATTATTATAATATAACTTATTTAGCATTTTACAGAGCTGTCGTATGCATTATAACCAGTCATGACTTAATGACGTAAAACATTTGATGTGTCAAAATTTTCTGGAACATGTAATGTCATTTGTTGATTGATATCTGCCAACATTTGTTGAGCTTGACTTAAACGTTTCTCATGTAGTTGTATCTTATACTTTGATAATATCCTGGATTGATATATAATGACTGGAATTCCACATAATGAGAGAATTACAAGAATCAATACTGTTGCTGTGGCTGCGTGTAAGTTACGTGGCGAGGAACCATGTGCTGGGAAAAACTTGACAAAAGCTACAAAAATGATCTCCACTAGAAAGAATATTATACCGACTATGTTTGATAGAATCCAACACAATTGGACAGTGAAACTTTTAGCAATTTTGAGGGCAGAACTATATAGTTCTGGATTTGATAGGTCACCAACAGCTTCGAGTTCTGGCAGAATGAATGTAGCTAACATTAAAGAGAATAGATGTAAAAATATGAGAACTGATGTGTGAATGGCAAATGGAATCAACAATGACGGTGGTGTATTGATGTTTATTTCTATCTCAACCAAACCAACCTGTATTAAAGATATACAACAATATATATAATGTATAGTAACTTTATTAGCACTTATAATTACCAAAGCAAATCCTGCCAGTAATGTAGAAGTTCTGATAGATGATTTTAGCTTAGATTTACTAAGCATTAATACATGTAGTTCATATTCTACATCAGTTGGAGCAGCCATCTTGAAAGACAATAAACAAGTCAATAAGTAGGAGGAGCCACTATAGGAAATAACACCATAATCTTTACATGTTATGCTGTTAAATAGGGTATCACTGATGAAATCTTTTGTGAATTGTGGTGGCTCTTAAAAGAACCGATTTAAAGAAAAACAAAAGGAAAATTTAAGCTCTCTCTCCCCGGATACGGCGAGCCAGCTGGATATCCTTGGGCATGATGGTCACCCTCTTGGCATGAATGGCACACAAGTTGGTGTCCTCAAAAAGTCCAACAAGGTAAGCCTCACTGGCCTCTTGGAGGGCAGCTACAGCAGAGCTCTGGAATCGGAGATCAGTTTTGAAGTCTTGAGCAATCTCTCGTACCAACCTTTGGAAAGGTAATTTACGGATGAGAAGTTCAGTGGACTTCTGGTAACGACGGATCTCACGGAGAGCAACAGTACCAGGCCTGTAACGATGGGGTTTCTTGACACCACCAGTAGCAGGAGCACTCTTACGAGCAGCTTTGGTTGCTAGTTGTTTTCGGGGAGCCTTTCCTCCTGTAGATTTACGGGCTGTTTGTTTGGTACGGGCCATTGTAGAGCAGTAACTAGTTGTTTCGAAGATGTCTTGAAGAAATTAAAGTTCTGTTCTGGTTTTCGGAAGCTGAATGCTCCTTTTATGCTTTCAAAAAACCGCCCTTTTTCAAATATATGTCACATGACGCACAGTTTTTTGCACAATCAGCATTTGTTATAAGGTGGAGTCACCAGTGATCCTCTAGCTAGCATAAATCTATTCTAAATAAAAGGGTGTGGTCTTCAATTTCACAATCTGTATTCCAACTTCCACCCGGTTCTTTGGCTTGATCCAATGGAGCTCCAAACAATACTAGCAGTAAGAAGATCAGGTGGAAAATATTTACTGGTAGAGGATCCTGACAGCAACATTCTTCATCTCCCAGCTCAGTCAGTTTTGACTCACTCTCAATTGGATGCTATCCAGATAGCACAGTCATTACTTGATGAGGTTACTTATAAATATCATTTAAGCTAATCAATTTATTACTAATGCAATATATATTATAGGTATTATGTATCCCAGCTAAAATGAAAGGACTGTTGAAGATTATACAACGTAATCCCACTCCTGGAGCTGTCAATGCACCTACTTTGTCCATCGTCTTAGTTGCAGATGAAATCAAAGGAAAAACAGATTTATCAGCTTCTCACTTAGTACATCACTGGATATCTGGTCCTGAAATACGTGAAGAAGGCAGTGATGTTGACCACTTATGTCAAGGCATTATAAGTCAACTTGAAGCAAATGCAACAATATATCCTTTAGAATTAGTTGAAAGTATGGATGTATATGGTATCCGTCGTATTAAAGGAAATTTAGAGAAGCAAATGTTAGAGGAAGCTAGTTACGGAGAATATGGTAATAAAAACTATGTTTGTGTGTGTGATTTTATTTTTAGATTTATTTCTCTTTATTTTGTAGAGTTGAAGCAGATTAAGGAAGAGTTTGTCAATATATGTGGTTCACCGAGTGCTGTGATAAATGTAGAAGAGTTTACTAGATTAATTACTAAACTAGGAATGCCAGAAGATCGCTGCAAGGATTGTTTCAGGTAAGGAAGCAACAATTTCCATAATAGTTTTATTATGTGTGGTTTTACTGGAATTTGTATCTATGACAAAAAAAGTCTCCCCTAGATCTATAGGGTATTTTTCTGACATATAGAAACAGTTTCATATTGATTTATTTCCTATTCAGAGCTCTTCATACAAGTATTGTATGTTCAGGACTCACGTTAGAAGAATTGCAAATTGGTTTGTGTGCATTAGATCCAGCCACACCCCACGGAGCTATACCTGGTCAATTACGCTGTCAGTTCATATTTCGTTTTTATAACACAACAGGGAATGGAAGTTTATTATATACAGAGTTTGAGTGAGTCTATAGAAGTGTATGATTTATCATTAGTAACAGATTATAGTGGTAACATTTATTAGTATGTATACACTCAATATTGACAACCTGTTGTAAGTATCCTTGATGACAGAGTAGTTTTGTGAAAACATCCTGTGTGATGGTATTACTTGTTAATAGGAATATGTATCGAGATATCTGTGCTCAGAAGAAATCATCTATTTCTACTAGTGAATTTGAACAGTGTGTAGCTGAAAACTGGAAGTAAGTTTTGATGTAAATTTTAGTACATCTCTCTCTCTCTCTCTTTAGAAACTTTGGTGTGCTTCCAAGTCAAGGACTTTCAATGAATAAATTTTTAACAGTAGTTGGTCAGCTCAAGTTTCGTGGAACATCAGTTTTATTTCGACTTCCACAAAGTCCTATTAAACATCAAAGTGATCCCTATAGCAACCCCAATCGTCCCTCTTGCCCTTCCCCTGTACCTATGAGGATCACTCCACAAATAAAAATTGAAGGGACTAAAGATGAACTAAAGGATGCTGATAGTAGTGACGATGAGAAAATGGAGGTGTCAGAACCAGCTAATTTACGTAAGCTTTGTTTATCATTATTTGTATTCTTTGTTAGTTTTTGCTTTCAATACTGTGAGCCAACAATGTATACAATACTCTTTCTGTTAACATTTTTAAAAGTAATATTTATTGTTTTTATATAGATAAACACCATCGTTATTCAGACTCATTTAAAACATCACCTTACATACAAGACAATGCAACAAGTCAATCTGATGGCTTCACTATAGCCACACATTCTGTAAAGGTATTGGATGTTATCTTGGTGGCTCATACAATTAAGTATTTTTCTTTTGTATCAGGTTCGTCGTAGTGGTGCACTAGCTGATGTAACTACTCTTTGGGAGTTGGTTGGCACAGAAGCTGTATCTGGTAGTGTAGAAGAAATATTAGAGCAACATAAACCTTCTTTTGATCGACTACCTTCAATCAGAGCTTTTGATAAGGTAAATACAATTCAACAATATAATATTAATTTTGTATTATTTTTAGACATCAAAATCTAATGAGATGCTGTCTGGTCTTCGTTATTTTGAGCATATGCTGCGAGATGATGGGCGTGGCAAACCCAAGGGAGCATTTTCATGGGGAGCAATAGACATGGCATCAGTAGCACGTTCTTTTATCACAATATGCTCACAAGCTGTAGATATATTTGCTAGTGAACAGAGACTATTACATGTTAATTCACCTTGCTATGTACTAGGTATGTATATACATATGATAGGTTAGTACTTATATATTGTCTATTGTTTTTAGGTGATTTGCATGGTAATTTTCATGATTTAATATGTTTTGAGAAAGTACTTTGGCGCATGGGTCCAGTTTTGACGCCTGCTTCGTTCCTGTTTCTAGGAGATTATGTTGACAGAGGAGAGCATGGTTTTGAGGCATGGAAATAAGACATTTGAGCAATAGTTATCTTTATTTCTTTAGGTCATTTCTTATCTTTTTGCTCAAAAATTATTGATGCCTTCAAAATTTTTACTGATTCGTGGAAACCATGAGATTCGTAGTGTCCAAGAATCTTTTACATACAAAATGTAAAATGGTCTCCTTTTTCTTTATGATATATATATATATTTAGTGAGTGTCATGACAAATTTGGTCCTGAATTGGGAGAACAAGTCTGGGAAGCAACAAATACCGTTTTTGATGCTATGCCTATAGCAGCTGTCATTGACGAGAAAGTATGCATCCATTGTAGCTACCATGTATCAATTTTGTTGGTATTCATCCATTTGTATGTCATCATAATTACGTGTATCCATTTTGCTATTATTTTAAATTTCTATTTTAAGATTTTTTGTGTTCATGGAGGAATTCCTCATCCAGCTCATGGTGGTGGTTTTTTATCTGCAATTAATGATATTCCATCTCATCTACCTAACCCTGTTGATGACTCTCCTTTAGCATGGGATATCATGTGGAATGATCCAGTCAGGTAGGCAATTTCCTGACGAAGTATGTTAGATCATCTGTTTGTTCAGGAAAGAGGAGGAAGAACAAGACGAATCTTTGAAAGAGGAACTTTTAGCTAATGATGGTTTTGTAGATAACGACTCTAGAGGCACCGCCCACATGTTTAGGTATATAATTAATGCTCACTTTTCTTTAACTAGCGTTCTATTTTTTTATATAGTTCTGATGCTTTAAATAGTTTCTTACAGAGGAATAATTTATCTCACGTTATTCGTGCACATGAAGTAAAAGAAGCAGGATTTCAAGTAACTATGTCTTTAGTTTAATCACTAATCTTATACCATTCTATTACAGTTACAACAAAATGGCCGACTTCTCACTGTATTCTCGTCTTCTCATTATTGTGGCTCAACTAATGAAGCTGCCTGTGTTTTGATAGATAACAAGAAGATAAGAACAATTCGATTAGACACCCGCTCTTAAAATTTACTTCTAATTAACCTAATGTATTACTTATTGCTGGTGTATAAACTCTTAATACTTGTAATGTATAATGCATCATCCCCTTCCGACTTAGTAATACCGTATTTTCGATTTATACGAAACCAAACACGAGTTGAAATTTGAAGGCTAAGAAAATGGCTACCTCTAAGCAAAAAGAAGAATGCGTTTCCACGCCTGTGCAGCTATCTACAGAGTGGTTAGAACTAGAAAGCGATCCAGGCTTGTTTACATTACTTTTGCAAGATTTTGGTGTCCGTGGAGTGAAAGTGGAAGAAATCTACGACGTCACACAGACGTTTCAAGACCGTGTTTATGGTTTTGTGTTTCTGTTTCAATGGACAGAAAGACGAGCACGTAAGAAGTCCCTGATGAGCGACGATTGCTACGTCACTGAGCCGTCAGTCTTAGGAAATATGTTCTTTGCTCATCAAGTGGTTATTAATTCATGTGCTACTCATGCTCTTGTAAGCATCCTACTTAACTGTGAACAGGATGCTAGACTTGATTTGGGTCCTACATTGCCACAACTGAAACAATTCTGTCAGAATCTTGATCCAGAGACAAGAGGTTATGCAATAGGCAATATGCCTGATTTGGCAGCGGCACACAACAAGTATGCCAAACCAGATATACCAATTCCAACTCCTCCCCCTTCTAAACGAGGTGCTGTTGTGTCATCAGCAGCTGCTTTTCTTCCAGACACATATCATTTCGTTAGTTATGTTCCAATTGGTGAGAGATTGTTTGAATTAGACGGGCTCAAAGAGTGGCCAATTGATCATGGTCCGTGGGCGGAGACAGAGGCCTGGACAGACTTGTTTAAACGAGTTATAACAAGACGTCTAAATGAAGGAGAAGGTATTCAATTTAATTTAATGGCATTAATACCTGACCCGCTACCCAAACTATCTGAAGAATTAAAATTACTACAAACAAAAGAGAAAGAGTTATTAGAAACTACATATGATTTAGCACATGAACAAGTTATTCAATGTCATCGTAACGACAAACTCCAATCTAACAGTGACATGCCCCGCCCACAAAATGGGGAATGGTCAAGTAGTGATGACTTACAAAAAGAGATACGAACTTTATTAGAAACCTTGTCACACAATGTAGAAGATCCTTCAAAGGACAAAACTGTATCTCCACATGTAGAAGACAACAATGTCCAGCTAAAACATGCTATTGAAGCCGTTCAAAGCAACAGAAAACTTTTAGAAGACTGTAAAAAAGCTTATCTTGAGGAATTAGAAACACGAAGTAGATACCAAGTGGAAGCTGAGAGGAGAACACATGACTATGATCGTTTTTTTAGTGAATATTTCAAGGCATTAGCAAGTAATCATTTATTACCACAGAGAATGTTAGAACAAAAAAAATCAAGTAATAGTAAACGAGGCAGGAAACCCACTTCATCCACTGGTGGAAAAAACAAAAAACTTAATCACCAAAAATCTAAGACTACATTGTCAAATGGTCCTTCATCCTAACTAACTCCATTCTCCTCTCACTTCCAACATGATTTCAATTCTGATGATACAATCGACCACTTCTATTGTATTATATTAATATTATTATCGCTACTTTTGTATTATTTTCTTGGTGCAAAATAAACACCATCTGTTACTATTAATAGATTTACTAGATGACATCATCACTATAATTACCATGTTGCAAGACATAAAATTGTTCCCAAATTATTTAAACTATTTTACAAATATAAAATTGTAAATAATTATGCCCATAATTTTAATTCTTATTTTAGAAACAAGACAACTTCATTTAATAATTCATATCACGTATCAAATTGACTACAATTTATATATAAATATGTATTGTTACCTGATATAAAAAATAGTTTACTTACCAATTAATGACTTTGTCCCATAATCCTTGATGTATTATATATTGTAGTAGTATTAACAGCTACACTTCGTCTATTTTTAAGTTCACTGAAACTTCAGAAGGCGGTGTGTACTGCAAACGAATTAGCTGCTTATTATTAAGTACAAGATCTCATTCTCTTTCTAAACAGGACTTCCATTCTAGTAGGTACACAGTTGCATTGCAATACGATGTGATATAGATCGATATAGCATAAAGACAAGATGTGTAAAGCTTCTTCCTATGCAAACAACACTTGCAGATTCAGTCGCCATAATCTGATTTCAGTAAATTTCCGTGTCACAACTACACATAGATAGAACTATAAGTTGTCATGGTGACCAGTACACAACACAGCAATAATGGAGTTTGAGGATAAAGACGATCAAGAAAGCCTAGATAGCCAACACGTGCAGGGCCCAGCATGTCTGAATTGGACTGCTGAAGATGTTGGAGAATGGATTGTCTCTTTAGGATTCCCTCAATACAAAGTATATTAATTCTCATAATTATTATAATTATTTTATATATTAGATGTGTTTTATTAGTAATTTAGTGACAGGTCGTAAATTGATATGGGTCAATTCTTCAACATTGCCAAGCATGGGTATCACAGACTGGAACCACATTCAGGTAATGACAGTATATTTCAGTATATCTCAGTATATTTACTGTATATTTCAGCATATTACAAGTAAATTGCGTGAACTACTCCATATTGAAAAACCATACTGGAATAGAAGTATTACACTACCCTATCGATGTGATATGGGGATATTCTTAGAACAAAAGAGTCAAACTGGACAATATGGAGATCAACTAAAATTCGAGTCTTTCAAAAATGCAAACAAATTTTAATTAATTTATTAATTAAGGATTTATTAATTTTGGTTATGTAATAATTGTGTAAATATATTTTTTTAGATTTTGTTATGTCAGATGTTTAATATACAGAAAGAGAGAATGCTTTATAACCAAAATGAGTGAAAATATCAATATATGCTGAATCCCCACTTACAGCAAGTACCTAGATAAACCAGAACTTGTAAAATAAACTAGTATGACCAGTTTATAAATGTCTCATGCTACAAGTAAATAGACTTGTAATAAAACATCAGACAGTAATCGCTAAACATTATACTCAGACCCAGATTCATCCTCAGACTCATACTCATTGGTACTGGTCTAAGACTACTAACCTCATATCGTTGATTATTAATATTATGTGCAATAGAAAGAATGTGTGTGAGAGAAGTCGAAGGAACAGCCATTATAGATTCACCATTCATTGTCCAATGGCGTACTATACTTTCAGAACCCCCAGTAATTATCTAATAATAACTTCATTAATATGATGTAATGGTAACCATGACAACAGACCTGTCCACCAGTAAACATAGTCGTTTGGGTTGTGACTTTCTCTGGGACATCCATTACAACAGTTTTAATGAATGAATCTAATTTATATAAAGTGGGTGGAGTTGAGCCACCCATTAGCTGAAAAATAGGAAACTAATAATTATAACTTTATAATTAAAAAACTAACCATCCATTCTCCACTATTATCAACTGACACACTTCCTACCCAACGTTCTGATTTGCTCTGCCCCTATCGTGATTACTAATAATTAATGCTAAAGTTTAAAATACCTTTCTAGCACAATTAATACTATAAATGGGCTCTTGAGATTGAGAAGGGTCTGAAACACACACAGATATTAGGGTCCTACACAAATAGTGCACATACCCCATACTTTAACAGTACCATCCTCAGACCCAGACAAAAACTGATTGGTGCTGGGTCTGAGACTAAGACTATGGACATATTTTGTATGACCTGTATTCACAGCCTGCAAAGACATCATTTAAACATTACAATTTTAAGCATACACACACAGGATGACCTTCACAGATTCGGTAGTTAGATCCCAACAGAAAATATTTGATCCACAAGCTATATATAAAGTGTTAGTCTAAAAGAAAAAAATAAATATTATTATATTTATATATAATACATTCTTGTTAGTTACCTTGTTATCAACAGCAATATCATTGACATCTAGAAAACCACTAGATCTATAATACATAATGTTTTATTATAATGTCTAAATGCATTAGAACTTACTGATTTGATGAAGGAGTAAAATGAAAAAGGGGACTTAGTTCCTCTGAACTCTAAATGAATGTATTACAACTAACAATACTATTATTAGCTACCTTTTGTGTGATTGTTTTCCAGCTCCACCCCTTTATTCCATTAGTCCCACCAGTAAATAGAAGACTGTCATTGGAAGCAAGACAATATAAAGGCCCAGTATCACCTATGAGTCATAATGACATCATTGCTATGTCTCTATAAATAGTATTTGTACCTCTCCATTTATTTATAAATTTTTGAGTTAAACCAACAGCTGTTGGATCAAGTGCTTTACTGAGACTGCATGTGTGTGTGTGAGAGAGAGAGAACTTAAGACAAGAGTCAATCAATATTAACCTGAACACAGTAATGAAGCCATAATTGTCACAAGCAGCTAAATATTTACCACAAGGAGAGAACTGAAGATCATATATAAATGTATAAAACTTTTCCAGGTAATTTGCTTCCTGAAAAGAAAAGGAATGAAAAATACAAACAACTAGAAATCACCATTGTTCCACGTGCTACTGAATCATACCAGCTCCGCCCACTTTTCGAAAAGGTCACTTTGGTTATAGATGGCTTGCAGATTTCAACGTTTGGTTGCATCAACTGCAACAACTCTCAGAAATGGTATTTCAATATTCCATTCATTGCATTATCTATTAATTTGCAAACTTTATTACAGGGTCCTGTCGTACTTACTCTACTAAACGCGGATTAGTAGAACGTTTGGAAGCAGGCGAAAATATCCTATGTGCTGAGGGATACCTCTTAGCACTATCACGACGAGGTTATATAACACATGGTGTTTGGGTGCCTGAGTTTCTGTTGGAACAACCTGAAGTGTTAAAGAGCGTCCATTATGAAATGGCACATGCTGGATCTGATGTCATGCAAGCATTTCAGGTAAAGAAAGAATGCAATTATTAATTTTAATAATAATATTATTATAGATGTAAAATAACATAGTATATTTTACTTGCATTTATTTGTGATTTCTACCTTTAATAAAGTGTCATTGTATCAGTTAAATGATGTAATTGATGTCTACTGTCTCTGGTTAGAACAATAGGTAAAGCTCTTAGTTATATTATTGTCAAAGACCATTAGACTTCAAACCTTAGCAACATAACTATTATTAATGATTTATAATATAAATGATTTTGTTTGCCAGCAGCTTCCATCCCTTTCCTATTTATATCCTATCTACATAATGTTACTGCATTATACAATATATATCACAGCTATATAATATATTTATGTACAGACTTGTTATGCACTGAAACTAACTATATATGAGTACTTACTAGGAAACAACTGTTAAATGAAGTGCTTATATTTTTGTATCTTTAGTATTATACTCACCGTGAGAAGATGCGTCAAATTGGTCGTGAAGATGATTTGGAAAAGATAAATCGAGATGCTCTTAAGATTGCTCGGGAAGTAGCAGAGGAAAAAGGTCTATTGTTTGCAGGTGGTACATCTAATACTAACATATATAAAAAAGGAGAAACTGAAGATCGTGTCCGAGCCATGTTTGACGAACAAGTACGTTGGAGTAAAGAAGAAGGTGCTGACTATGTGATTGCTGAAACAATTCCCTCACTAGGAGAAGCTAAAATAGCATTAGATGTTATTAAAAATTACTCTCTTCCTGCAGTGATCACACTGACTGTCATGGACAGAGCTCTTGATGGTACCTTACAAACACTTGATGGAGTTCCATTGGGTAAAGCCTGTCGAGAACTATTGGATGATGGTGCAACTTTGGTTGGTGTAAACTGTACTCGTGGTCCTGAAATGACATTGGAGTTGGTTGAAGATATTATTAAAGATTGTCCTCCAGAACGTGTTTGTGCTTTACCAATAGCATATCGTACAACAAAAGAAGAGCCAACATTCTTTTCTCTTACTGATCATGTTTGTCCAGCTAATAATCCTGTCTATCCTCGAGGTATGGAGCCATTTTGCGTCTCTCCAGTCGAGATAAAAGAGTTCACTGAGAGATGTCTTGATCTTGGCTTGAAATATTTAGGTATATGTTGTGGGAACTCAGGTGAATTGACGCGTACAATGGCTGAAGCAATGGGTAGGAAACCACCTGCTAGTAAATATCTTGATCCTAATAACTTTGGACTCAAGGCTTATTTTGATAAAAAAGTCTCTTAAAATGACATATTAAAAAGTTTGTAATCAATCTATCATTGTTTGGTTTCATAATATAGTACAGGAGTTATTATACTCCTGTTTTATAATTTGAATAAGTACTAATCTTGTGGTAATTAATGGAGTTTATTTAGGAGAATATTCCTAAATTAAAATACATTTATTTATTATCACAAAGAGGATGACTAAAATATCCAATACATATTATTAATACATCACAAAATTAAAATGGTAGTAGTTAAAATCAGTAGGGTGATGCTCAAATCACCTGAATTTGAATTAGAGCTATAGGTCATTGTTAAGTGACATTAATATCACTGCTCTTAAATGTTGCATTAATGTTTTAAAATCACAAAGTCCTCCTTGTTTTACTAGTACATGTACAAGTTAATCAATGAATTTCTTTAATTTTTACTGATTTTAACATTTCTGAGCACAACCAATTAACAAGGCTTTAAATTAGTAATCCCATCCAAAGTATTGGCCTAGAATTATTTAGGTCCATTAAAAAAAATAAAAGGTTTCACAAGTTATTCAGTAAGTCACAACAGTATTGTGACATACTCAGAATTGTTAAAAAAATCCTTTGTGGTCTACAAGTTAGTAATAATATAGTTATAGAATAAATAGTAAACAATAATTATATTGAAAATCTCTCATAGAAAGAAAGAAATAATACAAAAATCATTAAATTATAATGAATGGAGGATAACATATGCCTGCTAAAAATTTAAAATGGATTACATGATCTAAAACATTGACTTTAAAAAGATACTGCTAACTACAATAGTCTGTATAATACACTTTTACATTCCAGATGGAATATTATTAATAGACATTGTTACTAAAAATAGATTATACTAATGGCAAGTACTAGAGTTATAACCTCCTAGTCGATCAAAACAGGTTTTACAAACTCGTTGCTTGTCAAATAATTGCTCGTGAGGAACAGGACACAAATAATTAGAACATTGCCAACAGAACACACCCCCACAACTCCTAGATAATTAAAGGGAGTGAGTTAATAGATGGGCGTGGTTTATTACTCCTAGTATAATGAGTGTATAGTTTGATTATTGTAAAAGGGAAACACAAAAAGATGGTAATACATTTTTACCTGCAGTGGTGTTTTCTTTTTCCCATCCAGAACTGTTCTCCACATAGTGGACAATGAGAGACAGCATGATCAGGTACCCACTTAACACCCTGACTATCAGAGACTTCAACATATGTCCAACCATTAACTGGACTACATGGCTATATAATTAAAGGAACATATTTGTTAAAGAATTACAATACACCACACCCACACACTCATCTAATTAACACCTCCCACTATTTTTAATACCTTTTCCTCATCATCACTAATTAATGATAACGGTAAACACTCCTCTCCACTAGCTCCACCCACACTTCCACCACTGTCTTGGCGATTTTTTAAAGACATTGTTAATTTGCGGACTTTAGATTCAAGGTGATGAACTCGTTTCTCGAGGGTATCTTTAATTTCTATCATTCTTTGTTGTACTAGATCAACATGTTGACCCAGTCCATCTGGGCCCAAGTATCTTAGACGGCCATCACATTCTGAGAACATACTATAACTGAGTGTTCTCTCATAGTGGTTAGTAGGTACAGACCACACCCCCAGACTTGAGTGATTCGATTGTGTGGGGGTAGACACATCCTTTGAATTTGAGCGTATGATATGAGTTGTAAGAGAAGACTGATTGTCTTCACTGACAACTCTAAAGCTCTCCTCCATATCATTATTTTTATTAGATGGCCAAAGATGACTTGAATTTAAAGTAAGAGACTCTTCTGTCTCTCCTCCTTCATTGTCAGTCAAAACTTTTTGCTCAATAGAATTAGAAGAAAGGGGTGTGGTCAATACAGTGTCCTTTTCTGGAGTAAGAGAATCTTTGTTGCTCACTTGCTCAATTATATCTTCATTTGACACATTATTTTGGAGTTGAGGTGAATGACCATTAGAAAATGGGTTTGACTGGTCTGTCCGATTAGTAGGTGTGACAAATGAGTTGACGTATGATGCTGAGAGAGTAAAGGAAGAAGAAGTGGAATATGAGATAAGAGGAGATCCCATATACAATTCCCGCCATAACTGTAGTCTTTGTATAAAAGGATCAGGACAGAGAACACCCTATATAAGAAAATGAGACCATTACATAATTATGACATCATATACATACATGTACATGTATTTACTTACTTTGTTAATAGGGTCGTCCATTTTATAAAGCATGTTAACGATCTCTTTGTTTTGAGAATGTAACAATGACCATATAGACAATGTTTGTGTTGAAACTAATTCCTTTTCACGAACTTGTTCACAATTTGCAAGAAAAGTGCCATAGAGTTGAGAATAACTATGCTGACATAACTTAATCTATAGAGAAAGAAGACACTTATTAATAGTATCATCTAGTGATTCAACAATCTGTCCATCCACTTATCTATCCATTCTCTTCGTACCAGGAAGTTCCCATTGAACTCAAAAGACGTGGGATATTGATTAGTTATTTGATAGACACAGTCCAACCACTGAAGGAACACAGGACTCTGTTCCCCATCAACGCTATTACGATCATCAAACTTGTGTCCAAAAGATAACCACTCCCTTTCAATGAGTACCTGAAATCCTTCAATAGTCCGATAATAGGGGTCCAGGATTAGTTCTGCAAGCGTTACAATTTGTGTGGTACGATCCCATCCATCACTACAATGAACAAGAACAGGTCGGGCTTGATCGTGGATTGCTACAGCCACTTCTACAGCTGTTTGTAGCAGCTGTGATATGTTATAAAGCCATTGAGTGCCCTCCAAATTTGATAAGAATCTAGAATAAAAAAGAACAAAAAAAGAATCTGCATTAAATTGTGAATGTAAAGTAAAAAAATTATGCAAAAACAGTAGCCAACCTTAACTTTAAAAAAGATAATTCTGTTGATATAATAAGAATTTTCTGCCAAAAACTTATTTTATAACAACATTGTACTACTATAATTTAATACTGATATAAGCCATTACCTTATATGGTCATCACTCATCATTAAACTCCTAAGAGTTAGAAAGTTCCGTCTTACAGAATGGATATTGGGAAGTCCCTTATAGCGTATCTCACAATTAGAGTAATAGTCCTGATGTTCACAGCCACCTCCCTTAGCTCTGTTACCTAGAGCAGCTGCATATGACCTTAAATCAAGTATCAAAAGAGATGGCATGTGAGGTGAATAGCCGTTAGCTACATCTGTGTCTTCTCCTCTTGACATCACCTCAAAAGATGGAGCATTAGTGATATGTGAAATACTAGATTCTGAGAGAGCAAGTAATAACTTCTCATCTTCTTGACAACGCCAGCCCAAGACACCAACCATTGGTTGACTGGATCGACTAATTACACAGCCATTGTCTTTGTGTCTAATGGAATAAAGGACAATGGGACTAATGGTACATTGGTTAATGGTATATTGGTTAATAATGGTACATTGGCTAATGGTATATTGGTTAATAATGGTACATTGGTTAATGGTATATTGGTTAATAATGGTACATTAGTCAATGGTATATTGGTTAATGATATGTTGGTTAATGGCATATTGGTTAATAATGGTACATTAGTTAATGGTACATTGGTTAATGGTACATTAGTTAATGGCATATGTATTACCTCCAAACAACTGCTGGTACTCGTCCTAATGAACGAAATTTAGCCACTTCATGTAGATCATAATCAGTGATAGAGAGGGGGACAACGAACAGTTTTGGATATGATGAAGATAACCTAAAAATAGCTTATCAATAGAGAACATAGTCCATTCAAGTGTCCATCAATCCATTCCTGTATTCACCATCCATTCAGTCATTCACTTATCCATTCATCTATCCATACCCATATTTGGTATTACACTCTGTTATTCTCCAAGTTCCTGGTAAATCCAGTCCCATCCGACGATACTCAGATGTTAACATTGCTGTTGCCATAGCAACATTTCCTATAACACCAATAGTCAAATATCACACATGTATTTCTAACAATGAGAGTGTCATAGACATGACACCAATTGTTAACAAAAGAGATCTTACCTTCTCTTTGAGTGGTCAGTCTACCAGCTGCATTAGGAGACGAGTCAATGAAAAATGCATAATGTATGAATGCAAAGGCATCAGTAAAATTAAGTGACGGTTTGATAGCTTCTATAATTCTATCATACCATCTTTTACATTGAGTACTGTTGTCTAGTATTAACCTATAATATAAACAGATAACAGATAAAAGAGGGAGGGGCATTATATATTTATATTAATTTATAACAATATTCATCTAATGTCCATTGATTCATTCATCTGTCTATTCATCTATTGTGTCCATTCATCCATTTGTCTGGCTATCTGTCCATTTATCCTTCCATCTGATTACTAACCTTATATTTCGTCCATCTTTGCACAAAAGAATCAGATCAGATGAATATTGTGTCTCTACTAGTTCGACCACACCCACCGGTATACTAAAGAACCCACTATCACAAGTAGCAAAGAACCGATAATTAGTCAACACAACAAAATGGCTGCCTCCTTTATAAAGACCAATATACCAAGGACTTTCACCAGATAACAAGTGAAATGGTATCTCCGTCTCAGGGCTACAACCATCATCTAAAAATAAACATATAAAAAATATCTGCCACACCCACAAATTCTGCATGCGAATATATATTATACAGACTCATTTCTAATCTCTTCTAGATGTTCTAGTCTTAAGCCTAATTCTATGTTTCAAATAGCCTCATTCCTATAACATAGTCTGGGAATGAGACTGTTTGTCACCTAATACTCACCATATATAGGTTTTTTAAGCTTATATAACTGACTCTTCATTATGGGCTCTCCCAAACTTGACATATCTTCTTCTTCAATCATATTGGACACTGCAATGAGCAAGAACCAGCCAATATTCAATAAAGAATGTCAGCAAACTTGCTTCCTAACTGCCATTACTGCAAATTTCCCTTATGACGTCATAAGATTATTCCACGTGACTTTGAAGTAGAAAAGATGGTGGTAAGTTAGTGAGCCTTTTACCTCTTTCTCCTGATCACTGACCGCCTTTTCTCCATTCTACAGCTAGTCTTAGTCATAGGTGACTGCCATATTCCTTATAGAGCTAATGCTCTTCCACCACAGTTCAAGAAACTGCTTGTAAGATGCCATTGGTACACGCCCCTTTCATGAAATGTCTGTTTTTAAGGTCCCTGGAAAAATCCAGCACATATTATGTACAGGGAATCTCTGTTCCAAAGATATGTATGATTATCTGAAGACTTTAGCAAGTGATGTCCATGTAGTCCGAGGAGATTTTGATGATGTAAGTATAAACTCTCTATTAGCCCCTCTCATCTCCTGTTATTCTAACTTAAAGTTTGCATACCTTCTTTTGTTCATAGAACACAGCATATCCAGAACAAAAGGTTATCACTGTAGGTCAATTTAAAATTGGACTTACCCACGGACATCAAGTAGTTCCTTGGGGAGATATTGAGAGTTTGTCCCTAGTATGATACCCATTTATCATTAATATCTAATATCTTGTGTTTTAGATACAAAGACAATTAGATGTAGATATTCTAATTTCAGGACACACACATAAGGTAATTAGTGATAGTTGCCACACCCTCTTAATGAGTTTTTCCATATTAGTTTTCTGCTATAGAAAAGGAAGATAAATTTTATATAAATCCTGGATCAGCTACTGGTGCTTATAATGCTCTTGAAACGTAAGAATGGATTAATATAATGGACAAGTGAATTACCTTAACATGTCTCTTTGACAGAGAGGTAGTACCCTCGTTTGTTTTGATGGACATTCAAGGTACACAAATTGTTGTCTACGTGTACCAACTTTTCAAAGATGTTAAAGTTCAAAAGATAGAACATAAAAAGAAATCTTAAAAGTCTTTTTTCTTAATGTGTAATTTTTATTTGAGAACTCTAGACCAAATAGTTTTTTGTGTCCTATGTATAATTTACTGTTTGTGTGTGTCTCTTCATACTATAATATTATAAGCTGTTTCGATACTAATATAATATGACGTACGGTTAATGAGGTGTGGTTATTAATAGTTATTAATAATAGTTGATCTTAGATTAGAGACTCCAGAGCATCCAATGGTGGTTGATTCAAAAATACATCCTTTATTTGTTGAGGAGGGATGGCTACTTGTTCTGTGGAAAGAATAGAAAAGGAGAACACAGTACCAACTTATAGTGTAAAAAATTACTTCTAATAATTTTAACTCAACTGTTGTTACTGCATCGTATTTTTGTAGGTAGCGTTGAATGAAGATCTTTATAGATAAGATGAACATGTACAATACTTTGAGAACCATTATTTGATGGTAGAACCTAATAAATGGTTGGGATATTAATTAAGTTAAATTATAGGTTCATCCTCACTAGTGATAGTTGTATAAAATTATAAGGACCTATTGTTAGTACATCTTCTGACAAATATTGAGGGTATTTGCTAGTTAGTTCCTTCAACTATTGAACAAGAAGTAATTTACCTATCCATCCTTTGTACATACCTGTTCTCTTCTTTTAATATAAGCATTGAGATAGCTATGAAGTTGTCTTAAAAATTCACTAAACTATTCAAAAAAACAGTAACTGATAATATTGTCACTTTAACAAACCTTTAATTGATGTGAGTTATAACTTTGTAGCAATGTAGAGAGAGGAATAAAGTTTGGAACAGTGTGCTGTGCCAGCTAAAGAAAATGAAAGATTAACAGATAAATAAATAAATAGATAAACGACATCACTAACAACAACATTTTTTTCTTTATACTGAATGTCCAAACAAAATTTATCAAAAAATTGACCTGCATATTTTAACAGTTAACATAATGTCTATTATAAAATGTTGTGTTACCTTTAAACATTGTGTGAAAATGGACTTCAATGTGACCTTTCTTAACAAAGCTTAAAGTAATACCATTGTATTTATAGGCACATAAAATGGCTTCCAACTATAAAATGAATGCATAAGTCTAAGAAGTTCATGTATAATTATTACCTCTCTGATTTTGTCTAACTCTGCACCTTTTTGCATTAACTAAATGGAATAGTATAGGAATGGGTATAGAATAGTATAGGAATGGGTATGGAATAGTATAGGAATGGGTATAGAATAGTATATGAATGGGTATGGAATAGTATAGGAATGGGTATAGAATAGTATAGGAATGGGTATGGAATAGTATAGGAATGGGTATAGAACAATGTCATCAATTAAATATCTGGTAAATTTTAGCAATGTTTCCGCCAATTTTGGTATGGGTATGGAATAGTATAGGATGGAATGGTATGTAACAACAGTATGAGTATGGAACAGAATAGTGTGGGCTGGGAATGGAACAGTATAAGAATAGAATAATAGGAATGGAATGATGTAAATATGATGGTCGGGCTGAATGCTGTGTAACCTGACCAACATGAAATGCTTGCCACTAACTTGTTGTTGTAGCTGTTCTGATGGACAAACTAATTCCATGTTGTTATCTATAATGATGTTCATACATTAAATTAAAAGTTGTACATCATACCACTTATCTCAGTCTCTGCCACTTGCTGCATTGGGTCAGAATTAATTGGCATGGTGGATTCAGGACTATCATTTTGCAGCTGTAGTTCCAGCTGTTCTTTCATTGCCTTTAGTTCTAATACTTTAAAAACAGTTAGTATTGTAATATAGAAGTACTGCTAACCTCTTTGCCTCAAGTCCTTTAGTTTCTGCTCCAATATTCCTGCAGACTCCATAACAATGAACATTTAAATTTCCCGCTACCGGCAAACGTATTAATTAATGGGTGTGGTTTACATCACCATAACAACAACAAAATAAAGATGTCCCTCAAAGCAAAGATACTAATGGTTGGGCCCCCTCAGGTAAATAAAGCGCAGAATATGACAAGCTATATGTTATTTTCTCTTTTCTTATAGTGTGGTAAAACGTATATTTCTAATATCTTAGGAGATGCTACAGAAAGTAATGGAGGAGAATATCATCCAACACAAGGAGTACGTATACTAGAGTTTGATGTTGATGGAGAGATTGTTGGAGATGTTGTGAGAGTAGCTGTGGAGTTGTGGGACTGTGGAGGCAGTACCCAGTGAGTTACTCCAATATATAAGATGGTAGTAATTATTACAAATTTTGTGTAATATAATAATAATAGGTTTGAGAATTGTTGGCCAGTTTTTGCTAAAGATATTAAAGGTGTTGTCATTGTTTATAATCCAAGTACTTCTCAAAATGAAAGAGAGATAGTTAAATGGTGAGCAAATAAATTTGATTATTAAAATAAGACTGATAATCAACTTCTAATTTTATATTAGGTACAAATATTTTATTAAACAACAAAAATTAAAAGACTCACAATGTATTCTCCTTGCTCACCACAAACCTGATACTGACCCAACAACAACAGAGTGGCAAGTACCAACAGGTAATTCATTAGACCTATTATATCAATTTATAAAATTTTTCCTTAGCTCTACAAAATGTACAGTGTATCCATACAAATTTAGAGGATGATCCTAATATGGTAAAAGACGTCTTTAGAACATTTGTTATTGAACTTGTAACAATACTTCGAGAGAGACAAGAAAAAGAAGAGTTGGGGATTGTTGGAGACCGAAAAAAATGAAACATATTTATACACAAACTCTTCATAAATAATGTCTTTACATTTTACATTTGACAATATAAAAATCAATTTATCATAATGTATTATGCTTTGAAGATATCTGTAGTTTTTTGATTCTGCCAAAACTCGTATGATAACATTCCTTTTGGTTCAGGAATGCTCTGTTTAATACAATTCTAATATAACACAAGATATTACATCAAATATTTACTGACTACAAACTCACTTCTAAAAATATTTCCAATCTTGAATAAGGTCCTCGTTGTTCGTCAGGGGTCACTCTCTCAATTCTATAAATGTTATTATGTAACCACACCCATTTAATTATGTGGTGAGCACACAAACCTTGGTAGATATTCGTTACATAAAAAACTTAACATTTTCTGAAACTGTTTACCATATGTCTTGGCTAATGCATGACCAGCTACCTATTGAGATATCAATGTATTATATTTATTAGTACAACTCACATTAAAAGAAATAATATTGAAATAATATGAACAATTAAAATCTAACTTACCTCTAACACATCCAGTAAAGCTGTCGCTGTAATACCAGGTTCTGGATTGGTATTAAGTACTCTAGCTAGCCACACCCATCCATTCTCTACTCCATGTGGGTGTGGCTACAGCAACAAAACAAATATCATCAACAAAGGGTTAAAAATACTCACTTTATCTCGTACAAGAGCTGGAGTTTGCAAGACAGCAGCATAAATTCTTATTATACCACTCATTCTCCTGAGATAGACATCTTCACTTTCAGCCACACCCTCTTCTGATATTTTATATCCCTGTAATCTGTAAAATGTAAGCATTATCTGTACTACTCAGTATACTTCAGTATACTTTTATGATTACATAATCCTAAAAGTATACTGAAGTACACCAAGTAGTATACTAGAGTATACTAGAATGATTACCTAAGATAATCAACTTCTTTCATTCCACTTTGTTTATGGAAATACATTGGTACTAGTACAGGACAGGAGGCGTGGCAATGAGCTACGAAGAGATCACCAAACTCTGTGTATTCACTCCAGAGAAAAACTATTAGTCCAGCAAAAGGAAATGCTGTGTCTGATCGTGATGACACTTGTTCTTCTCCTTGTTTCTAGAATGAAAAAAACATGTATCCATTTGTCTACCTGTCTGTCCATTTATCTACTTGTCCATCCATCCATCACTTACCACTAATATTTTTGCTAGTAAATTTAAACAGAACATTTTGGCATCTTTATGTTGACTGACTGATACTTTTCTCCCAATAACTTCAACAGGAGTACCAGATAAGAGCTGTTTGATTCGACGTAGTTTATCAAGAAGATGACCACCACTTTGTGAAGATATAGCACTGACAGGAGTATTGACAGCTTTTTGTAAATCAAATCTGTACTTTTTTATCTAGAAAAATAAGAAAAAGTATGAGAGAGAGAGAGAGAGAGAGAGAGAGAGCTAACTTGAGGATCAGTAGTCTTAGTCAGACTAGATATATATTGTTCTGTTTCTTTTAGTTTATCTTGTAATGTTTGATATTGTTGTAGAGCACTTGATGAAATACTTACTATAATAATTAAAACAAATTAAAGGAGATGAGAGGAGATACTCACTACCACTTTTTCCAGCTGATGGTATTTCCTTAGACATTTGAGTTGATTCATGTTGTTGTTGTTGTTGTTGTTGTTGTTGTTGCTCAGCCTTCTTTTGTCTCTCTTTAAGAAGTTTTTCCTGCTCTTCAAGTTGTCTCTTCTGCTCTTCTAATCTTTGTCTTTCAGCTTCAACAGCTGCATTAACTTTCTCCAAATTATCTTTCAAAGCAGGTAGAAATGGTTGAAAACCACTCAGTAATGCCTTCAAGTTAGCCAGCTATAACCAAACAGGTAGTATAGTATATGAATATTGTATGTTACTTTAGTATTATCAGGATTTGATAATTGTTCTTGAGTGGCAGCAAAGTTTATAATCTGTTGTATGTGTTCAGAGATATGTTTGACTTGTTTAAGAATATTAGGATCCAGATATTGATGATATGTACAGCTTTGTAAAAGTGAAGTGATCTTTCTAACAAAATTTATTGCCTCTTCTTTAAGTTTCTTATACTCTTGTCGCAATGTCTCTCTCCTAAGAGAGAGAGAGAGAAATATATTATATATAATAAAGATATATATACCTTTGTAACTCTAGTCTCTGCAACTCTTGTGTTAATTTTTGTTCAGTAGCGTGAACTCTTTTCTCCATTGTCTATCAATGGAAAATGGATAAATAGAAAGCTAATAAATGGACAGATAGATGGATAAATGGACAGATGGATGGATAAATGGACAGATGGATGGATAAATGGATAGACAACAAAGGAGTTCTGACCTCAATATGCGATGCATGATTCTTATCCAATAACTTTATTTCAATCTCCACTAATAATTCTCTATGTCACCAATTTACAATAATAATAATAACAACATATTTAAAGTACATACAACTCCTTTTCTTGTTGTCTCTTTTCTTCTCTCTCAATCTCTGTTGCTATTGTACGATGGAACTGATCTCGCAAGAAACTGGCATCATTATAATTCCTATTTGCATCACGCTGAGCATAAAAAGATTGTCGACGTTCAGTCATAGCTTCCTGTATAAATGATAAGATAGCAAGTGACTGGCTTCATAAATGTACTTTGACTTCAGCTTTAACTTCATCCTCTAGTGATGCTTGACACGCCCTCACATCTTCCTCAAGAATTTTTATAGGAGACTGAGGCTGAGGACTTTTTGAATAGGAATCAGACCCAGGTGGTTCAGGACTGGATTCCTGGGCATCAAACAACTCGTATCTTTAATATATTATATAACATATTCCATAGGTGATGTAATGTACCTCTGTTCCTCTCCTAATGTGGGTGGAGTCAGTACATGTGTCTTTATACGATGTTGTGCAGCATCGTGTGAAATATTTGGTGGACTGGTAATATCTTTTAAAAGTTTTAGCTGTAAATTGAGATAATGTAAGTACATTAAAAAATGGAGTCCTACTGTTTGTTCAGGGGTTGTACGTCGATCCCATAATGAAGAATAAGAGAGTTGACCTTTGGGAGTTGTTTTCAGCACTTCTATTACATTCATTTTGCACTATACGGCCTTAGTCTCATTCCCAGACCGCCACGCCCCGCAAAATTAAAAGACGTGCGTTATTGAAGTTAATTTAAATTAGTTGACATTATTCTCTATTCTACAGAAATCAATTCTTTTTCCTAATACTACATATTACATTATCAAAAAATAAATTAAGATTTGAGAGAGATAGTATATTTCCCAGTTCACTTAGAAGGAGCAATCTAATGACAGAACAAAATAAAATAAAATTATTATTATTCAATAAAACTTACTATTTCCAAATTCCCAGTCTTTCCTTTGCCAGCAAATGGTGGTTCACTAGAATAGAATATAGTATGAAACATGGAATATCGAGAATAGAATATATAGTATCAAGGAATATGTATGCAGAATGGAATGTGGAATATGGAACATGGAGTATCCAAAATGGAATATGTAGTATGAAATATGCAGAATGAAACATAGAATATATAGAATGGAATGACTAGTATGGAATATGGAATATCCAGAAGGGAATATGCAGTATGGAATATGGGATGTGCAGAGTATCCAGTATGGAATATTGAAATGTAGAACAAAACATGCTGTACAGAACATAGAATATTAAGAATGGAAATATAATAAATACAGAATGGAATGTAGAATGGAATATAGAATATGAAACTTACCCAACAGAAAATGAAATAGTCCCTACTCTACCTAAACCCATACCATGGTTTAAACTAGAAGAGATAATTACACAAGCTGTGCGTGGGTGTTTTTTTTACCTTCCTGAAGTTTCAATCTGGACTTTCTCTACCTTTTCGGAATAAAGTGCTATTTTAAAAGCAGTTTCTATCACATGAGTATCAGTCTGCAGTATAAGATCACCCTGTACACCAACAGGAGAAGAGAGACAGTATTAAAGGATGAGATAATAATTACACAACCTTGCTTTCTTCTCCGTCAACAGGTATTCGTATCACTATAATCCCGTCACTAAGATTACTCACAGATATACCATGAATTCGTGGGTATTCAAATTGTTCTTTAATTTTAAAGCTACCAGGCTCAAGGAGATAGCAACCCTGTAATTAAATATAATTATTATTATTATTATTATAGCAGTTACTTTATCTGTCATCATAAATATTCGTTTACGAGGTTTGTAACCATGACGATCAAATTTGATACAATTAAGAGAGTACTAAAAGGAGGAAATTCTTTGTAAGTGGGCATGTCACACATGAAAAATTTTATTACTTTATGAGCACCAGCATCTGGATTTTTGGGATCAAAGTTTCTTACTTTTGAATTTAATTCCACCTCAGCTAAAAAGAACACTTTAATAATGAAATAAATACACTTTAACTCACATAGATGACTGGTTACAAACAATCTAGGAACACTAGCTGGATAGGATGACTTCTTGTCTTTGAATAAGTCACTGGCTGATGCTTTCATAGTCAACTTTAAAATATATCTTATTAATTATTCATAGTTATTGATTAATTACCTGTTCTTTCCTGTCTTCCGAGAGTCCTTTCATGAGTCGACCCGCTAAATGTTGGCGGTAATATTTTCTCAACAAATCTGAAGCCTAAAAATATGAATACACACATGCAATTAATAGATACATAGATGTAGTAATGGATATATACATGCAATTAATAGATACATAGATGTAGCAATGGATATATACATGTAATTAATAGATACATAGATGTAGCAATGGATATATACATGTAATTAATAGATACATAGATGTAGTAATGGATATATACATGCAATTAATAGATACATAGATGTAGTAATGGATATATACATGCAATTAATAGATACATAGATGTAGTAATGGATATATACATGCAATTAATAGATACATAGATGTAGCAATGGATATATACATGTAATTTATGGATACATACTACCTCTTGTAAAGCAGGAGGGGCTGGTGGCCATTGTGTGTCAATAGTCAGAACACTTTTAGGTAAAGTAGCACTGAGATCCTTCAGAAACTTGAACTTAACAAATTCAAGGAACTAAAAGGGTAAAGTCAGTATAACTCAGGTATACTTTCAGTATACTAACATCTTGATTCTCTGGACATTTAGGTTGGTTCCTAGTCATAAATCCTTTAATGAACCTAATAAAACAATCAATTTTAAAGTAATATTTTTAAAATAATAAACTTACTTTCTGACTACTTTAGTCGCTGCCTTGTAGCGGAAGAAATAACGACGAGTTACAAAACGTTTCCAATGTTTTTGAACCATAACAGCTGCACGATATCGCTTGACAAAAACAAGTACCAAATGTCGACGATAATTTTTTTGAAAAATAATAGCTAATAAAAAATATTAAAAATAATAGAATGATTCATTGCGTGCTTACAGGCCCACTTCAGCTGCAAAAACTTCTTCTGGGCAATGTACATACGCCAATGAGCAGTTAACTTTGTCACTTTAAGGAGAGAGAGAGAGAAAGAGAGAGTTCTAAATGTAACATACAATTATCATTACACACCTATCTCGTGCTTTCTCTTCTCAAGACGATCTTCTATTTCAAACAGAGTTTTAGGGAATCGAATGAAAATTTTTGTACTAAAATATAAATAATTATTTAAATTTGCAATCAAATAATATCAAAATGACTTACTGTCCAATACTGTATTCTTTATCAGCTAATCCCAAATGTTTGCATAATGTCTCTACACCTTCAGCTATAGGACCTGTGTATAGATCAATACAAATCATATTAACATCATTTTTCAATAGTAATGTATCAAACATGTGATCAATACAAATCATATTGAAATCAATTGTCAATACTAATATATTGAAGTAGGCATCAAATTGATATCATTTAGATATCAATACCTTCCCAATTAGGCCAAGTAGCTGGACACAATGACTTGTATCTATTTTATTATAGAGATCAAAGAAGATAACAATAAAATAATGTCACCTCTGGAGGAAGATACCAAAAACACGACGATAACAGAAACCTGCTCGTCTAACTCTCAAGTTCTCCATAAGACCAAGGTACTTGACTTGATGACGTACAAGATGAGACTCAAAGTTGGCTAGAGAGAGAAAGAGAGAGAGAGAGAGAGTGAGTAAGTGATATGACTACTAGCTAGTACATACAAGACTGTTTCTTGCTATTAGGTTTAATACATCTGACATAAGAGGGCTCTTTGGACATGAGGATATCCATTAATTCACCCAAGCTGTTCTTGAACTGAGTACCAGCCTAATTAAGGAGGTGCAGTCAACAAAAATATCTCATTTTAATTATTACCGTCGGTGGTCTCTTTTGTGACACCAGCTCAGATTCTGGGAAAACTTCTGACAGAACAATATTAGCACTAGCGCTAAGTGCCTTAAAATAAATACGTTAGAAATAGTCTCAGTTTGTAGTATCATAGGACATACTTCTTTTGAACTTCTGTAAAGCAAGTCATTATTCTTGTCAACAAAACCTATAAATAAGATAGACTCATATCATATACTTCATACCTCTATACCAAATACACCCATATTTCATGCTAGATAATTTCATACTTCCATACCTCATAATTCTATACTAAATACTATCATACTTCCGTACAAAATAATTTCATACTTTCAACCATATACCTTCATTTTTTTCTATATTTTTCTATCTTTTATGCTCTCATATTTCCATATCTCATACTTCTATACTAAAAACTCTGATATTTCCATACCACATACCCTCAATATTATAGGTCACATCTCCAGCGTAGTGCCTCAAACGAAACTGGTCCCGTTCAATTGTCTTGCGTCCCTCATAATCTGAGGTCTCATGTCTACATATATGCATGTACATGTACGAATGCATTATTGAGAAGAGAGGGGGAGGGAGGAGAGAGAGAAAGAGTAAAGAGGATGTGATACCTACGTGATGGGGTTGTGTTTATAACATTGTAGACATGGAGGTGTGACGTACGTAATAAAATGAACATGAGTGCCTACCACAGCTGTTAACTTAGCTAAAAAGGTTTGGTCCGAGACATCACCTGGGCGGAGACATTCTTCATCCTAATTAAAGGGCAGAGTCATTGAATGCATATATCATGTGATTATCATGTGACTGACCAATACAGCAATGATACCCCTGTGCTTTTCTTCCACAAGATCACAGATAATTTTGTTGTTAAAATATTCCACAGGCTCCCACTGAAGAACAGAAATAAAATTTTTAAAAACTATTGAACCAGTCTGACCTTAATTCCTTCATTGAGATATTCTTCTTGTTCTGATTTCAATGTAAGTTCAATAAACAGTTGCTGTAATTTCTCATTACAGTAGTTGATACAAAATTGTTCAAATGAATTAAGTTCAAATATTTCAAATCCATAAATGTCCAACAAACCCATTACTGTCTTTCTAAATTTGCTCTAAAAGATGAATGGATGGACACATAGACAGATGAATGGATGGACAGATAACTAATAATACCTTGTCCTCTAATGATGAATTCAATCTCTTTACCAACCAATTAAACATTCTTTCATAAACAGCTTTAGCTAATGCATCACGACCATAAGATGCCTGTTCCACTGTTAAAGGAGAGATAAGCTTCTCTTGTCTAGCTTCAATTGATCGGTTAGTCAAAGCAGTGTCCAATTTCTCTTGAGGGCATTGAAATAACTATGAGAGAGAAAGAGATACAAATGATGAAAGTAGAATTCAATGTTACCTTAGCAATGTTGGCAGTATCTTCCCCGCTATCACTAAAACGAGCCAACCCCTGTTCATTACCCTCAAAATTAACATTACCCAAAAGAATAATAGCACCAACAATATACCACAATGACTGTAAGAATATTGAAAAGATCACAAGACAATTATACTTCATTACTTTAACTTCATCCTCTGAGAACCCAAGAATTTTAAGAGCTTTCTGAACTTGTACAAAGTCGGTCTTGTCATTGATACTGTGAACAATCGTAGAATCTCCCTAATATGGATATATATGTTATAAATGTATACATAATTAATAAAATGGACGCATATTGACAGTATGGTAATACCTGAGAGAGAAAGTGATAATCATCAGCAGAAGACTTAAGACCAAGCTCGTTAAGGAGGGTGGAGTCAGCTTGAAGCAACTGATAAAAAATGTGAAAGTTTCTCTCTCCATTTTGTTGGTAAATAACGCGAGACTTCTCCAATAAATAATTTTTAATATGTCCACCAACAGGAGCACCCTATATATAGAACAGAATGATTGTATATATAACAATAGTTAATACAGAAGCTAGTAGTATTTAATGTTCCTTACTAACTTTAAAATCAAACTGAATATCCATGTACTTTCCAAAACGAGATGAATTATCATTATGATTAGTTTTAGCATTTCCAAAAGCCTAATAAACAAGGAAATGAATAAGTTAATGAGAGGAAGTTATGATAATATGTAGTAACATACTTCCAACACTGGATTTGATTGTAATAGACGATCTTTTACTCTGTCTACTTCTCCTTTGTGGCCACTGCATTGAGCCAAATATTGTAGGATTTTTTTACTTGCCTCTACAAAATTATGACAGATAATCTAGACAAATTTTGAGTAAAACATTCCAAGAGCAACTTAATCTTGAGTCTGACCATAAAATAATTAATGATCCTACCTACACAAGTATTTATGCCATATATGGTATTAAAATGAAAAACAATGAAAAATTGAATTTATTAGTTAATTAAAATGTGGTAGAATTGGTATGACAAGAATATAACAGGTGTGTCTAGTAAGTATGACAAGTTTGTGGCTTGAAAATGTTCACAGATCATTACTTTATTAAGAGACAGACAAGATATGATACAAATGTATCTTAAGTATTTGTGTTATTGCTATTGTATGTTAATGGACCAGCTGGTATTATGAAATCACTATAAATAGTCCAAAATCCATCTGTCCATCCATCCATTCATCTAGTTATTCATCCATTGTTTATTGCACCTGTTTTTCCAGCTCCACTCTCCCCTGATATCAAGATACATTGATCTCTACCTTCGTCTCTCATTGCTCGGTATGCCGTATCAGAAATAGCAAAACTGAAATGTAAACAATTGATATTAAAAAAAACATTTGATAACTTATTTAGATGATAAATAATTTATATATATATATATATATATTATGTTATATCTACTTATATTATAGGATGCCCCTTACAGAACAGAGTTTTACAATACTTTTCCTACATTGTTATGATCATTATGGTTTGTTTACTACTAATATATATATATATATTTCCTATTTGAGGTCAAAGCAATATTAATCTATAAATTACTGAAGTGTTAGCCTTCTCATATTCAAACTATAGATATACAAACATTAGAGAAACTTGTGATTATTAGTAATTGTCAAAAGATTACAGCTGTTATGAGCTTATATAAACCATTTATTTAAGAACAGTGATAATGCACCTGAAGGAAATAATTTCTCCCTTTCTCTCTCTCTCTCTCTCTCCTTACATATGAGGTGGTAATTCATAGAAATTAACACCTCGGTATGTCTCCATGGTACCAATATCGTAAATATCGAGTTGCCTGTATGGATTAACGGACACCAACACAGATCCAATGTATGTCTGTTAAAAAAAATAACTGTAAAATTATACAAAGCACACACATTGTGTGATCCCACATGTACTACACAACCATGTGACTTACATATATCAAACGTTCTTTAAATCTTTTCTGCAGGTTTTCTAAGAAGGCATCTTCGTTCTGATAGTCTTCTAAGAGGACAAAGTCCTGCACACCAATACGATCTCTACTCACTAATGCACTCTCCATGTTTGCTGCAGATCTCCTTCTAGTAGAACTGGATCGATCTTCGATGATCTCCTCTCGTTTGAGCTAAAAGCAAAAGATGGAGGAGTAGACTGACTATATTAGGAAAACTATGCCACAAACAATTTGATGGCCAAAACTTTTAGGGAAGCCAATTACAGTGAGTAAATTAACAGAATAATATACCTTTTATGCAAAAATTCCAGTTAATTTAAAGGCGTGGGATGTAGGTGTGGTCAGCAACTTTGCCCCACGTGTACATTTGAATGAGGAGGGCTATCAGTACGGGCGTCGTCTGGTGGTCTAAAACGAAAGACCAGGTGTCAGGTAGTAGATATACTGTAATACATTGAGATTTATACTTGTATATAGGAATGAGTCAACATTTTGGTGGTCAGGGGCGGGGAGGGCCTAATAGACAAGGTCGGGGGAGAGGACGAGGGCAAAGAGGTGGTCCCCCCTCAGGTCTCAGTGGTCGTGAGATTGGTGAGTACTACAAACAATTATCGCAAGCTAGGAAACAAGAAAGGGAGAAGAAAGAAGTAAGTCTCCTAATTAAGTGAAATATTTTAATATTACATTATTTAGCGTGCTGTAGTTAGTATTGATAAAAGATTAGAGGGTAAGATATCACAGATATTACTTGATGTTGACTCTGTACAGCAGAGTTCCAGTTCTTCTAGGGGAGCTGAGGGTAAGAGAGGAACATTCCTTACTCCTATTGTTCTATATCATAGCTATGGTGGTAAAAAAAGTGGAAGAAATTGATAGTCCAGATGTAGTTGCCATGGATACTACTCCCATTGCTATGACAATGACTCCGCCCCTATATAGGATGTCATCAAAGACTCAGGATGTGCCGCTGACTATATCAGAGGAACAACTAAAACAAGAACTGGAAGAGAAACGGTCTTATCATGGCTACCAAACTATGCTTGTATGTTACCATAGCAACATTATTTTATTAAATCTTTATTTATTTGCATATATTATGTAAGAACTTGTTCTATAGGATTTCCGTTATCAGCTTCCATCTTGGAATATGCTGGGTGAAATCTTAAAAGCTATTGAGGAACATCAAGTTGTAGTTATTAGTGGAGAAACTGGATGTGGAAAAACTACCCAGGTCAGTGTAATAATAGGTTTGGATCTCAGTCCAGTTTAGTATGGGTCTCAGACTCAGTCTTGTATTGGGTGTTAGTCTTTATATTTTATTATTAGGTATCTCAATTTATTCTTGATGATGCAATAATGAGAGGGTGTGGCTCTAAATGTCATGTGATTTCTACTCAGCCGAGGAGAATTAGTGCTATATCAGGTTTGTTAATTATCTATTGTTACCTTGATGTAATAATGAGAGGATGTGGCTCTAAATGTCATGTGATTTCTATGATGTCATACCCACTAGTCGCACAACGTGTGGCAGCAGAGAGAGCGGAGTCTTTGGGTAAATCTGTTGGATATCAGATAAGATTGGAACAAGTTCTCCCTCGGACATGGGGATCTATTTTATACTGCACAACTGGTGTTATGGTACGAAGATTAATCAGTGATCCGTAAGTTGAAAGTTGTATGTCCATTTATTGAGATCATGTGTCCATTATTACAGTCTTCTCCATCAATGTTCACATCTAGTTCTTGATGAAGTCCATGAGCGTAACAATATATCTGATTTCCTGACTATTATTATTAAAGATATTTTGCCTCAAAGGTCAGTCTAATTAGCTGGTGACCTTTGAACTCCTCCTCAACCACACAGACCCGACCTCAAATTAATTTTGATGAGTGCTACAATCAATGAAGAAATATTTTCAAAATATTTCAGTAAGTGGATCATGTGATCATCACATGTAGTCACATGACTTAATTAGATGATGCTCCAATTATCTCAATCCCTGGCAGGGTTTTTCCTGTACAAGAATATTATCTTGAAGATGTCCTAAAATTAACAGAGTAAATCTACTTGTATAACATGTACATCGTTATGTTTCTTTTAGATATCAGCCTTCTCCTGATCAGGATTCTAGAAAGGGTCGTCCCCATTGGTCTCGTTATGGACGTGGGAAACAAGAGTGGTTAGAAAAGGAAGAGAGACAAGTACAAATTGAAGAATACATTGATAAAATAGAACGAGCAGGGACATACCCATCTAGAGTGACCTCAGCTCTACGAGTTATGAACTTTGAAGAGATAGATTTCCATTTAATTATGACATTGTTACGATATGTCTGTCGCTCAATGGAGGGCGGAGCTATACTTGTCTTTCTTCCTGGATGGGACACAATCAGTAAATTAAATGATATGCTAAAAGCTGATGTCATGTTTCGAAGCCCCTCCCATTATTTAGTTATTCCATTGCATTCTCTTATGCCAACTGCCTTTCAAAAACAGGTGGGCGGGGTTACCACACCCATATGTTATGTACATCTTTTTGTTAGGTGTTCGATCGTCCACCTGATGGAGTGAGGAAGATCGTCATAGCAACCAATATAGCTGAAACAAGCATTACAATTGATGATGTCATATATGTCATTGATTGTGGTAAAGTCAAAGAGACAGTATGTTAACATCCATTTCTGAAACTGTGTATCCATTTTATAATTGTGTGTCCATTTAGACATATGATGTAGCTAACCAATTAGCTTGTTTAGATGCTGTTTGGGAAAGCAAAGCAGCTGCTAGACAAAGAAGGGGGAGAGCCGGAAGGTAAGTGTGTGTCCTTTGTCTGGTGAAAAGCTACCATAAGCCACTTGAAGTTGTAATGGCTATGACTCCTTTCACCAAACATCATGTGAATGTCATGTGACATGTGCCCTTTTATTTCCTACATTGCATTCAGAGCAATAGTGTAATGTTTCAGGAATGGCATACAATATAATTAATTCATTCATTCATTCAATAATCTCTTTTTCTATTTATTTCTTTACATAGAGTTCAATCTGGTCATTGTTTTCATTTGTTCACTCGTCATCAATACTCACAAATGGCTGAGTTCCAATTGCCAGAAATGTTACGAACACCGTTAGAGGAGTTAGTTCTTCAAATCAAAGTTCTTCGTCTTGGTCTAGCTGGGCCATTTCTAGAACGAGCTCTAGAACCTCCTCCTGCAAAAGCAGTAAATGATGCTATAAAATTGTTAAAGAATTTGGTAAGTTTGTGAAACCACACCTACCTAATTAACACCTTGCATAACTAAGATTTTATTTGTTTTATAGCGAGCGCTTACTACATCTGAGGAGTTAACTTCATTAGGTTATCATATAGCTAATTTACCTGTTCATCCTCGTGTTGGGAAGATTATATTGTTTGGGGCAATGTTTTCATGTTTAGATCCTGTGTTAACAATAGCTAGTACTCTCGGATTTAAAGAACCTTTTGTGATTCCATTGGTAAGTTTTACTGTTCAATTTAGTTGATAGTCTCTGTCTCTGTCTCTCTGTCTCTCTCTCTCTCTCTCTCTCTCTGTCTCTCTCTCTCTCTCTCTCTTAGCACAAACAAGATGAGGCAGACAGAATTAGACGTCGATTTGCTGGTGATTCTGAGAGTGATCATATTGCTTTACTCAATGCATTTAGAGGTTGGGAGAGAAGTCAATATCATGGGAACACGCGTCAATATTGTTGGGACAATTTCCTATCATCCAATACACTTGGAGTAAGATAAAACAAACTGATGTCCTTTTATTTTTTATATTTTAGATGTTGTCCAATATGAAGCGGCAGTTTGCTAGTCTGTTAAAAGATACAGGATTTGTAAACAATACAGATCCCAAAGATGCTTCTGTTAATATTAATTCAGGTATTAATAATTAATGTTTGATATTATTTTAAATATTTATTGATTTTGTAGACAATTTAAAATTAGTCAAAGCCATCTTGTGTGCTGGTCTCTACCCTAATGTGGCTAAAATTACACCTGGTAAAAGGTTTGTATACTTATTTCTAACTCTTCTATTCTCTCTCTCTCTCTCTCTCTCTCTCTCTCTCTCTCTCTCTCATCTCTCTCTCTCTCTCTCTTTATATCTCTCTGCTAAGGTCAGCCAAGCTCTATACACAGCAAGATGGTAAGGTTAAGTTTCATCCAAAGTCAGTAAACTGTGAAGTACCTCAATTCAAATCTCAGTTTTTAATATATCATACAAAAGTAAGTTCTACTTAATATTAAAATGATCTCTATCTATTTTATTTTGAATTTTAGGTTAAAAGTAGTGCTATTTTTATTCATGATGCATCAATCATATCTCCATTGCCACTTCTTTTCTTTGGTGGAGATATTACTGTACATGATACAGAAGGCACTGTATCTGTTGATAAATGGATTGTATTCCAAGCATCTAAACACACAGCAGAAATGGTCAAAGTATGTACATCTATCCATCCATCAATTCATTCGTCCTTTTACCCATATATCTATCCATTAACTCATCTATCTATCCATTAGGACATGCGTCGTCAGTTAGATGTAGTCTTAGAGGAGAAGATATCACAGCCAGATATGGTGTTGTATTCTCCAAGTGATCCCTCTCCCTGTTCTCAACTAATACAAGCCATTATTGATTTAATTACAAGTGAGGATTATACTAAACAACATGAGAGACTTGCTCAAGGGAAACATTTATACCCTCATCGGAAATAATAGTAACATGGTTGTCATGGTAACAACAATTGCTATGACAACCAATCTATCATTGTTAAATCTTTTTAAAAAATAAATAAGTGCTTTAAACTAATCTTCTGATTTAATTTAAGGTTTATAAGATTTAATTAGCTGCGAACATTGTGACCACACCTCTTTTTTTAACATTGCCATAGCGTTACAATCTTCTTCACATTTTGTCCACATTTCTTTATTATCATCTTGGAGAGTTTCCATGACATCATCAACTAACATTTTCTTAAGTTCAATGTAGTCTTCCTTCTTTTCTGGTCTACCAAACTTAGAGATAGCATTCATTAATCGTTGTTCTGTTATCAGAGCATACATCTCATATTTTAACATTTCCAAATTATCAAGATCTTCATAACGTTTCTTGAAGTCCTCATGTTCAATTGGTCTTGGTAAAGCTCGACGTTCAGAAAATTTTGGTATTTTTCGTTTAAATATTATTCGCATTGGTCCTTTATGAGTTTCTATGACAACGTTTTTCAGAGGCTTGATGACCACACCTTCTGCTAAGTTATTGTCTATTGTTGGTAGACTAAATTGAGCAGGCAATGTTGTTATAAATCCCAGAGGATAGTTAGTTACTTCTTCTAAAGTACCACTAAAGAGTGGTCTGGAGTACATAAACCCTGCTTCAGATAATAAAGTCATAGCTATGTCATAATCTATATAGTCTGTAATTAAAAAAAAATTTAAATGTATTTCTCAAGTAAATGAATGAGGATCACCTTGTTCTCCTGTTATTTGGGAAAGGAGAATATCGTAGGCACAAAATTTAATTTCTGGACAATAGGCCACTTCTTTTTGAACGTGTGTTACTCCTGGAATTGGATCCACTGATGAATGTGGATAGTAACCTTGAAATAGAGATTAAGGTCATGTGACAGTCATATGATATTACAATACTAACCTCCAAATAATTCACCATATATTGTCAAAGATTTTGGTTTTGATGTCAGATTTTTCCAAAGTGTTTCAGAGTTCTGTCTCAATGTTTGAAGTAATATTAATTGACTTTCTAACCCAAAGAAATTCTCTCCAGGTTTTAAATAATCATTCCTTCGACCTATCTTTACTCCAATTTCCCCTGATGCTTTGCTCCATACAGTCAGAGATAAATTAGCTCCATGTATCTTTTCCATAACAATCCATTGTTTGATGTGGTTTAACTCACGTCCTTCTAGTCCCCTTGTACTTTCTTCCATTTTTTCATACTTGTGGAAAGTAGGGTCTTCAATCTTCAAAGGTGTAGCCATTTTTGTAAAGTAATGTTATATTTACTATTTGGTATGATCACTATGCTTAGAGACCTTATATAGCTACAACATTGCACCATATTGTTCCCTGGCTATGTAAATACTAATTCGAGCAATGAATATAGTTAATAATAATTGGCTATGAATATTAAAACACAATGAATATAGTTAATGCATGTAATTAAAATGTTACAAAAATTATTTTTATTAGGTTATGTGAAAAATCATTATTAAATAAACACCTATTGTGACATCAATAAAATTATGAATTGTATAAAGGAGAAAATCACTTATTATTAGGTTAATGTGAAAAATCATAATTAAAAACACCTATTGTTCTTATCAAAATGCGACATCCCATAAAATTATGAATTGTATAAAGGAGAAAGAGAACATCTATTATGTCAAACATCAGTTTGTACAAGTGAGTTACTACGAATTTTTCTCAAGGCTCTTTTCTTCTTATGACTTTCTTCATTTGTTCCACTTTTACGTAATATTACATCATCAGGTTTGGTTGGACTCTGCGGCTCAAGTATTGTCTTCTCACTTAAATTGCCATAATCTGTGATACGAATCATACCAACTTTTGTCTCTTCACTTTCTTCTTCCTCTTGAAGCGAGTTAGAGCCAAGACGACTGCGATAATACTTAGCACGTCTATTTACACCTGAAGTCAATATTGGTTGCCTAGGAAACAATAAAGTGATACATTTTGTATTAATGATATCAACCCTACTGATTTTGTTGGCCCAAGATATCTGGAAAAGGTTGAGAACTACCTCTAAAAATTAAGAAAAAATATTATCATATTAGCATTAATTAGCACCTTAAACAATATTTTGTGCTGGGTAGTAGTAATTAAGAACTATAATTACTTATTTATAGTTAAAGGTTTGGCTGTATTATTAACACAAAAGATATCACTCAATATCCTAATAATATACTAATAGTATACTAATTTGCTGTCATCAATATCCTAATAATATACTAATAATACACTAATTTCTTAAGTGTTCCCAATCTAATTATACCCATATTTTAATTGAGTTAGAGCTAGAGGGAGAGGGAGGAGGACTTGAGAAGGGATTGCTACAGACAGAATGAGATGAGGGACTCGAGGGTGGAGTATTGTATAACACTTGATACTGTCCCCTCGGTTGTTCCCATCTCTTCTGATCTTGCCATTTCTTCGTCTTCCCTCCCTTTTTCCCTTCACTTGTTGTATTTTGTTCTACGTACAATCTGGTCATAGGAGATACAGGTTCATTAGCTGATGTCGGCGTAGGAATCAATACAGTCACTGTAGGACGTTTTGGAAGTCTGGAGGGAATGCGGAAACTGCCATCAATAGGAGTGTCTGGTATTGCAGGCTGTATGAGATAATGATGTCATTATGATGTCATACATTGTATCCTTACAGTGGTAGGTGTGACTGGTGGTCGAGCAGACATTGGTGTTAGCGGATTACCATCTGCAGCTGTTACTAAAATTCTCCAAGCTCTGAGAATAGAAAGAATAAAGAAAGATTAAGAGAAAATCCTCACTTTTTAGCAGCTGCTCTAACTCTGTTAGTAACTTCAGCTGTTTTAAGCGTCACTCCAAAAATGTCTTCATGATAGTAACCATTATCCTTGAGTGTGTAAAAATAATAACTATCTGTCCATTTGACCATCAATCCATCCATCTGTCCATTTTTACTACCTTCATGGACTCAATTAATTGGCGTGCTTCATCAGCAGACATAGCTGCATTCTCTTCAAAGATATTTTGGAGGGTACGTCCCACGTCTGCTGCCATGGAAATGTCCCCACACACATAAAAATGGCCCCTTTCTTCAATCAATTGTTGGACAATCATATCAGCATCCTTCTTTAATAAATGTTGAACATATGTCTAAAAATATACATGTAGATACAAGAACATGTCTTCATGAACAATGTACCTTTTGTTGGTCAGGTTCTCTGGAGAATGCAACGCGAACATTAGTTAAAGCACCAGTAATGTGAGCCTTCTGTATCTCCTCTTTATAAATGTAATCAGTATCGCTACGACGACAACCAAAATACAACGTCATTTCTCCCCATTCTCGTTGTCGTGCAGCAATCAACTCAGCCAGATTTTTACTCTGAAATTCATCAGAAGCTGAACGTCGTAGCGGATTAAATGGTTTATTTGTTGGGAGTTCAAAATGTATTTTCTTTTGTGGTTTGTTATCTTCTTCATCTTTGTCCTCGTCTAAGTCACTTTCCTCATCCTCTTCAAGATCAGAGACAGGTGCCTGTTGACGAATTTCTACTTCTAGCATGCTTGCAACTGGAGCTGTTACCGTGGAAACAAAACCACGACGATGGCCAGGAATTTGTAGACCACCAGCTGTTCCAATGCTAATTTTATTAGCTGGGGTATCTGGTATTTGAGCTTGTCCCTTTTTAATACGACGAGGACCAGGAGGTTGTGTTGGAGTGATTGCTGAGAGAAGTTGCTTTTTCAAAGCTTCACTTCTGGCATGCATCCTTTCTTGCCAGAAACCTCTGAATGGCGCTATTCCAGTCCCTGGTCCCACCATAACGATAGGAGTATGAGTGTCTTCTGGCATGTGAAATGAAGTGGCTCTGAGAAAGGTTGTATTTAATGCTATAATTATGCTGACTTACCTTCTGACAACACAAGGTATACTGGATCCAGTTTCTAGCTTATTTAACCAAGTTGAACACACTCCATAATGACGAGGTCCTCGGCCACCCCTTTTCCTAAACATTACCACGGCAACAGTAATATGAATTTCATTGGGATAAACTTTAGGCGAAGAACTGATGGAATAATAGCGCTATTAAAATATCGGAGATATAAGAATTATATCAAAGAGAGAACTGTCTACTTACACATTGTAATAATGGAAGCTGTTGTAGAAGTAATGCTACGTCAAGTTTTAATGAATGAAATTGATCAAGGACTTCAATTAAATTTGGAAATCGTTCATATTTCCAATCTTCGTACAAATCCCCTCCTCTTCCAAGTTCTTGTAATGTTTCTTGATCAACTTGACGTGTTGCCTATTGAGAAATGGATAGATATTGTGAGTATAATGGATACATGAATATAGATGGTACCATTTTTTGAAACAGCTGTAGCAGCTGTGGAGTGGGCGGAGTCGTAATATCAAGATAATAAGTAAATGCCTCAATTAAAGTAACAGGAACTGGCAAACGTCTTTCAGTAATCCATGTGGTTGTTTCTGAATGGACATATGAATTGAAAATGGACACATGGTCAGCAAAATGGATCAATGATAGATTGACGTACCGTCTTGATTTATGATCGAGGACTCAACAATTATTGGTTCTTCAGGAGAACAAGGTAAGTTGAGTCTTCCAAGCAGTTCTTTGACAAGGTTTGGATTATTTTGAGCATAAATAGCAATGTGATCTCCAGGTTGATAGGACATGTGACGTTGAGGTTCAAGAGTAACCAGAATAGTACTTCGTCTAGAGAGAGTGAGAGAGAGATGCAATAAAATATTGATAAAAACATACTCAGAGTGCTGTGATTGGAGTTTGGTACGAGACTTCAAAGTGGCAGTATGAACTTTCTTGTTATGAACATGAGATAAATCTATTGGAAGAAAAGACTCACTCAAAATAGACTTCAATGTTGTTATCAAAGGACATCTTCCTAAGGACTGTACTAACCTCTACAAAGATCTTTGGTTGGTGTTACATCTCTGAATGGTGTAATACGAAAACAGTCCTTCTTGTACTCTGATTTACCAGGAGTAAATTCATTCTCTTCTATTCGTGGTGATATTCGATATAACTCACAAGTTTTCTAGGAAACAATAAAAAAATATCATTAAAATAAAAAAAGAGACAAAATTTGAAAAAAATAACAAAATTTGAAAAAAGATAAAATTTTTAAAAAGTTAAGATTACCATGTAACACTCTCGTAGCCAACTTTGAAAGCTTTCCTCTTGTCCACAGAGCTCATCTCCTTCACCACATGGGTATGTCTGTTCTGCTCCAAGAGACATAAAGAGATTGTCCAT
The DNA here is from genome assembly GCA_963965975.1 of Xestospongia bergquistia. NCBI lineage: Eukaryota > Metazoa > Porifera > Demospongiae > Haplosclerida > Petrosiidae > Xestospongia > Xestospongia bergquistia. Next base: position 8,105,182 of record OZ014417.1, read on the forward strand.
TGTATGAGCAAAAGCACAGAAGTTGGGATAAGCACGTGAACCTAATCCAAAAACAGCATATCTAAAATGGATGGATAAATAGAATTTATGGATGGACAGACAGACAAATGGACATACTTCACTTGTGATAAAGGTTGTGCCATATCTTCTCGTGCTTTAGCTAACATTTCAGCAGATGGTCGAACTACAGCGCTAACTCGCTGTGACCTTTTCTGAGGCATGAACCTACAAATATTACATTTTACTTCATAAACCACACCCCTTTGATCTTACCCTCCTACTCGACCAGCTCGTAGATCTAATAGATAACGTCCAAACAACTAATACAAAACAATTTAAAATCATAAACAAAAACAAACAAACAAATACCTCTCCATTTGAAGGTGGATCACCACTCCCAAAAGTACTCGTTACAATCAGGACCAGCTGCTCATGTTCTAAATTTGCTTTGTTGTACTCGTCCATAGAATAAACTGAACAGTTGAATGTACGATCAAATAGATTTTTGACAATGTTAGCGTAGTTCTTGGAACGTCCTGTTTCAGTAGCATACAATACAGTGGCTTTAATTCTCTTTGATCTGACAGTCTTCATCATTCTTTGGGTCTCAATTACCATACTGTGGAATAGAAGGAAATGGATGGATGATTTCTTAATAGACATATAGAAAATTTACACCAATAAATACATTGAAAATAAATTGAATCTATAAGTATGAACTTGATAGATGCATAGCAATATAAATGGATCAATAGATGATATAATAAATACCATTACTTCATTAATTAATTAATTAACTAATTAAATAGAGAACTCACTCAACAATTGTTTTGAATTTTTTAGGCCCACCTAGCCGTGGCATGTCACCAGGTAAATGATAATACTTCCAGGCTTCTTCCTATATTGCATCATAATGATATCATAATGATGACATAGTTAATACCTGATACTCATAACTTGGTGAAAGATAATAGAGCAACATTTCTTGATGGAAGAGTTTTGTAGTGCCACCAGAAATGGGTGGGACTAGCCACACCCAGTCAGCAGGACATCCACCACGTATTACACTCTACAACAATCAATTAATAAATATAATAACAAAATTAACAGGGTTTACCTCATTTTTAAAGAATGTCATAAACGACTCAGTTGCTGAATGATGATCAACAATAGTGACTCCAGCTTTCTATTAAGATATAATATTATGACAATACTGGATTTATCATACTTGATAACTGTATAAAACAGCAGTATTCATCTCAACCAAAGCCCTGTCTCTCCATAATCGATATGAACCAGTATTCAGGCCCATTTTTTCAGCCACGGGCTAATAAGTGATTTAATATTTTCTAATTATTTTATTTATTAATTACTTTCAACATGTTATAGCGATATTCATCAGAAAAATTTCGTGCTCCTATTTCTGAGCTCATGTACCAACCATTGAATGGAGCAGCTGTAAATTCTAAACCTCCAACATCTAACATCAATGCTGACACAGCAGGTACAGCATACCAACGTAAATTGAGATCCCTGAACCATTTGTACCTGGATATAGAAATGTTCATATCTAACTGTTCATCTATCCATCCATTCTTCCATCCATCCATCCATTCTTCCATTCATTCATCCATTCTTCCATCCATCCTTCCATCCATCCATTCTTCCATTCATTCATCCATTCTTCCATCCATCCATCCATCCATCCATTCTTCCATTCATTCATCCATTCTTCCATCCATCCATCCATTCTTCCATTCATTCATCCATTCTTCCATCCATCCTTCCATCCATCCATTCTTCCATTCATTCATCCATTCTTCCATCCATCCATCCATTCTTCCATTCATTCATCCATTCTTCCATTCATTCATCCATTCTTCCATCCATTCTTCCATTCATTCATCCATTTTTATATCTTACTCTGGATGTATAATGTCTATTTGAAGTACAAGATCATTTGGTATTACAAATACTTCAGGATCTCCTCCATTAGCTTGTAATACTAATGGTAGAACATCAAACATTCCAGGATGTCCATAAGGTGGAGACCAACCCAAACGACGGCATACCTAGATGTATGGATGAATGAATGAACAAATGGACAGATGAATAGAACAATAAGAGTGTCAATGGACAGATGATGGAACAATAAGAGTGTCGATGGACAGATGATGAGAGTGTCAATGGACAGATGATGGAACAATAAGAGTGTCAATGGACAGATGATGGAACAATAAGAGTGTCGATGGACAGATGATGAGAGTGTCAATGGACAGATGAATAGAACAATAAGAGTGTCAATGGACAGATGATGAGAGTGTCAATGGACAGATGAATAGAACAATAAGAGTGTCAATGGACAGATGATGGAACAATAAGAGTGTCGATGGACAGATGATGAGAGTGTCAATGGACAGATGAATAGAACAATAAGAGTGTCAATGGACAGATGATGGAACAATAAGAGTGTCGATGGACAGATGATGAGAGTGTCAATGGACAGATGATGAGAGTGTCAATGGACAGATGATGGAACAATAAGAGTGTCGATGGTCAGATGATGAGAGTGTCAATGGACAGATGAATAGAACAATAAGAATGTCAATGGACAGATGATGGAACAATAAGAGTGTCAATGGACAGATGATGAGAGTGTCAATGGACAGATGATGGAACAATAAGAGTGTCAATGGACAGATGATGGAACAATAAGAGTGTCGATGGACAGATGATGGAACAATAAGAGTGTCAATGGACAGATGATGGAACAATAAGAGTGTCGATGGACAGATGATGAGAGTGTCAATGGACAGATGAATAGAACAATAAGAGTGTCAATGGACAGATGATGGAACAATAAGAGTGTCGATGGACAGATGATGAGAGTGTCAATGGACAGATGAATAGAACAATAAGAGTGTCAATGGACAGATGATGGAACAATAAGAGTGTCGATGGACAGATGATGAGAGTGTCAATGGACAGATGAATAGAACAATAAGAGTGTCAATGGACAGATGATGGAACAATAAGAGTGTCAATGGACAGATGATGAGAGTGTCAATGGACAGATGATGGAACAATAAGAGTGTCGATGGACAGATGATGGAACAATAAGAGTGTCGATGGACAGATGATGAGAGTGTCAATGGACAGATGATGGAACAATAAGAGTGTCGATGGACAGATGATGAGAGTGTCAATGGACAGATGAATAGAACAATAAGAGTGTCAATGGACAGATGATGGAACAATAAGAGTGTCGATGGACAGATGATGAGAGTGTCAATGGACAGATGAATAGAACAATAAGAGTGTCAATGGACAGATGATGGAACAATAAGAGTGTCAATGGACAGATGATGAGAGTGTCAATGGACAGATGATGGAACAATAAGAGTGTCAATGGACAGATGATGGAACAATAAGAGTGTCGATGGACAGATGATGAGAGTGTCAATGGACAGATGAATAGAACAATAAGAGTGTCAATGGACAGATGATGGAACAATAAGAGTGTCGATGGACAGATGATGAGAGTGTCAATGGACAGATGATGGAACAATAAGAGTGTCAATGGACAGATGATGGAACAATAAGAGTGTCGATGGACAGATGATGAGAGTGTCAATGGACAGATGAATAGAACAATAAGAGTGTCAATGGACAGATGATGGAACAATAAGAGTGTCGATGGACAGATGATGAGAGTGTCAATGGACAGATGAATAGAACAATAAGAGTGTCAATGGACAGATGATGGAACAATAAGAGTGTCGATGGACAGATGATGAGAGTGTCAATGGACAGATGATGGAACAATAAGAGTGTCAATGGACAGATGATGGAACAATAAGAGTGTCGATGGTCAGATGATGAGAGTGTCAATGGACAGATGAATAGAACAATAAGAATGTCAATGGACAGATGATGGAACAATAAGAGTGTCAATGGACAGATGATGAGAGTGTCAATGGACAGATGATGGAACAATAAGAGTGTCAATGGACAGATGATGGAACAATAAGAGTGTCGATGGACAGATGATGGAACAATAAGAGTGTCAATGGACAGATGATGGAACAATAAGAGTGTCGATGGACAGATGATGAGAGTGTCAATGGACAGATGAATAGAACAATAAGAGTGTCAATGGACAGATGATGGAACAATAAGAGTGTCGATGGACAGATGATGAGAGTGTCAATGGACAGATGAATAGAACAATAAGAGTGTCAATGGACAGATGATGGAACAATAAGAGTGTCGATGGACAGATGATGAGAGTGTCAATGGACAGATGAATAGAACAATAAGAGTGTCAATGGACAGATGATGGAACAATAAGAGTGTCAATGGACAGATGATGAGAGTGTCAATGGACAGATGATGGAACAATAAGAGTGTCGATGGACAGATGATGGAACAATAAGAGTGTCGATGGACAGATGATGAGAGTGTCAATGGACAGATGATGGAACAATAAGAGTGTCGATGGACAGATGATGAGAGTGTCAATGGACAGATGAATAGAACAATAAGAGTGTCAATGGACAGATGATGGAACAATAAGAGTGTCGATGGACAGATGATGAGAGTGTCAATGGACAGATGAATAGAACAATAAGAGTGTCAATGGACAGATGATGGAACAATAAGAGTGTCAATGGACAGATGATGAGAGTGTCAATGGACAGATGATGGAACAATAAGAGTGTCAATGGACAGATGATGGAACAATAAGAGTGTCGATGGACAGATGATGAGAGTGTCAATGGACAGATGAATAGAACAATAAGAGTGTCAATGGACAGATGATGGAACAATAAGAGTGTCGATAGACAGATGATGAGAGTGTCAATGGACAGATGATGGAACAATAAGAGTGTCAATGGACAGATGATGGAACAATAAGAGTGTCGATGGACAGATGATGAGAGTGTCAATGGACAGATGAATAGAACAATAAGAGTGTCAATGGACAGATGATGGAACAATAAGAGTGTCGATGGACAGATGATGAGAGTGTCAATGGACAGATGATGAGAGTGTCAATGGACAGATGAATAGAACAATAAGAGTGTCAATGGACAGATGATGAGAGTGTCAATGGACAGATGAATAGAACAATAAGAGTGTCAATGGACAGATGATGGAACAATAAGAGTGTCGATGGACAGATGATGAGAGTGTCAATGGACAGATGAATAGAACAATAAGAGTGTCAATGGACAGATGATGGAACAATAAGAGTGTCGATGGACAGATGATGAGAGTGTCAATGGACAGATGATGAGAGTGTCAATGGACAGATGATGGAACAATAAGAGTGTCGATGGTCAGATGATGAGAGTGTCAATGGACAGATGAATAGAACAATAAGAATGTCAATGGACAGATGATGGAACAATAAGAGTGTCAATGGACAGATGATGAGAGTGTCAATGGACAGATGATGGAACAATAAGAGTGTCAATGGACAGATGATGGAACAATAAGAGTGTCGATGGACAGATGATGGAACAATAAGAGTGTCAATGGACAGATGATGGAACAATAAGAGTGTCGATGGACAGATGATGAGAGTGTCAATGGACAGATGAATAGAACAATAAGAGTGTCAATGGACAGATGATGGAACAATAAGAGTGTCGATGGACAGATGATGAGAGTGTCAATGGACAGATGAATAGAACAATAAGAGTGTCAATGGACAGATGATGGAACAATAAGAGTGTCGATGGACAGATGATGAGAGTGTCAATGGACAGATGATGAGAGTGTCAATGGACAGATGATGGAACAATAAGAGTGTCAATGGACAGATGATGGAACAATAAGAGTGTCGATGGACAGATGATGAGAGTGTCAATGGACAGATGAATAGAACAATAAGAGTGTCAATGGACAGATGATGGAACAATAAGAGTGTCGATGGACAGATGATGAGAGTGTCAATGGACAGATGATGGAACAATAAGAGTGTCAATGGACAGATGATGGAACAATAAGAGTGTCGATGGACAGATGATGAGAGTGTCAATGGACAGATGAATAGAACAATAAGAGTGTCAATGGACAGATGATGGAACAATAAGAGTGTCGATGGACAGATGATGAGAGTGTCAATGGACAGATGATGGAACAATAAGAGTGTCAATGGACAGATGATGGAACAATAAGAGTGTCGATGGACAGATGATGAGAGTGTCAATGGACAGATGAATAGAACAATAAGAGTGTCAATGGACAGATGATGGAACAATAAGAGTGTCGATGGACAGATGATGAGAGTGTCAATGGACAGATGATGGAACAATAAGAGTGTCAGTGGACAGATGATGGAACAACCCAAACGATGGCATACCTAGATGTATGGATGAATGAATGAACAAATGGACAGATGATGGAACAATAAGAGTGTCAATGGACAGATGATGGAACAATAAGAGTGTCAATGGACAGATGATGGAACAATAAGAGTGTCAATGGACAGATGAATTGAAAGAGTCCATTAATTGTTTAATAAATTATATAATGTAATGTACCTCTGTAAATTCTACACTGTCAGGATCTCCTATAATACTACCATCTGGTTTCTTATAACCAGCATATCGAATTAATTGTACATTCCAAACTCTAAAGTCAGAATTTGGTTTAGTACGATGACGAAATACTGTAATAGTTGACCTGAAAATGAGAAATATGATAATAATAAAAATATATTTTCCACATCCTCTTTTATCAAAACATTTATTTTATAGCTTCCTTAGGGACTCTACTCTATTGTAGTAAGATAATAGTGAGGGGGAGGCTTTGATCAACTGTACAGGAAATAACTGACATTTTTTGATACCACAAACTAAGAAGTCAGTCTGTTCCCTGTCCATTATCTATTTATCCACCTGATATTTCCTCCATTGGTTGCATAGCGAAGATGATCACAAATTGCTTCAAACATTTCCTTCGTAGTGTTAGCATCTCGTGCATCTAAAACCTAAGAGGGAGAGAGAGAGAGACAGAAACAGAGTGAGAGAGAGAGAGAGAGAGACAGACAGACAGACAGAGACAGAGAGAGAGACAGAGAGATAGAGACAGAGAAAGAGAGAGAGAGTGAGACAGAGACAGAGTGAGAGAGAGAGAGAGAGAGAGAGAGACAGAGACAGAGACAGAGAGAGACAGAGACAGAGACAGAGAGAGACAGACAGATAGAGAGAGAGAGAGAGAGACAGAGAGAGAGAGTGAGACAGAGACAGAGTGAGAGAGACAGAGACAGAGACAGAGACAGAGAGAGATGAAACAGAATTTTAAACAACACCAAATTGTGTTTGTGTGAGGACATAACATTAATATTTTGCGCCTTTCACTGAATAACACACATTCTATCTTTTAATATATTAATATAACCACAAGTTAATATACCCTTCAAAGAACATGGATGTTTACATATAAATATGACAGTCCAGCTGTGTTGATACCACACTAAACATACTACATTCTAAAATGGCAAAACTGCTTCAATATACACTGAAATATTTAAACCATGTAGACAAAATAGCTTATTGACAATTTGTAATTGGTCAACAAATTTGCTGCTAATATAGACACTCTCTATATGTTACTATCTGCATTCTCTCGGGCTCCAAGTAGATCAGAGAAGTCAATAACTTGTGATATAAAACTCAAAAAAGTTAAAAAACATTAATTATATATACTAATATTAATTACATGTACTAATATTAATTACATGTACTAATATTAATTACATGTGCTAATATGGCATTTTTTGATTGTTCTCTATTACTTTACTACAGAATATAATCAATTGTTCCTAGAGCCTTCCTACACAACAATATCAAAATAAATTAGATTAAAATAGTTAGTTATTATAAGAACATTTATCAAATGACAATATCAACCACAAGCTATGTTACTACTAACTATGGACTTCCTTATCTTGTTCCTATCAAATTTTCTAGTTACTATGTGAGCCAAATTCTTTACAAGTTTATAAGTCCATTGAAAATGTCCAAAGGCATCCAGCCTTATGGTCTGATACCTAAACTTTAAAAACTTCATTCCAATTAAGTGGAATCAGACCCTAAACCATTAGAGATAAGTACCTTAAAATATTGCTACTATAATTCTATTCACTATATATAGTGTTAGCTGGTGTACTAATTGTCTCTACTAGTTTTTAGAAACAATTAACCTGATGCACTCCTTAACACTGATAAAAGGAGGACATATATGTGCAGATAATAATCCCTTCACAACACCTGTATTCTTGACATATGTCATTAATATGTTCTTATATAAACTGTTATTGTAAGAGTAAAACTTCCTGACATTTTATCAAATTAACTATTGTATGGAATATTAAGGTTAGTACAGGTATTAAATCATAAGGTTGAAGTACAGGTATCAGACCACAAGGTCAGGTTGAGGTACATGTATTAGATCATAAGACTGAAGTATGGGCATCAGACCATAAGGTCAAGTTGAGGTACAGGCATCAGATCATAAGACTGAAGTATGGGTATCAGACCATAAGGTCAGGTTGAAGTACATGTATTAGATCATAAGACTGAAGTATGGGCATCAGACCATAAGGTCAAGTTGAAGTACATGTATTAAATCATAAGACTGAAGTATGGGTATCAGACCATAAGGTCAAGTTGAAGTACATGTATTAGATCATAAGACTGAAGTATGGGTATCAGACCATAAGGTCAAGTTGAAGTACATGTATTAGATCATAAGACTGAAGTATGGGTATCAGACCATAAGGTCAAGTTGAAGTACATGTATTAGATCATAAGACTGAAGTATGGGTATCAGACCATAAGGTCAAGTTGAAGTACAATTATGAAACATTAAGTCAATTAAATTAATTAATATCCTATTTTCTCTATATAGTAGTTTTCTTTTAATAATTCAATAATTGTAACTTAATGTAATTATGATATGTTTAATTTGAAAATAATTTCATATAATTATTTCCTTTTAATATAATACATATTATTGTTGCCAACAAACATCCGTTGACATCATACATAATTACTCAATGCTCCAGAGAATTATCTCACCTCAAGTTGTCTCCACACAATACGATTAACACATCGTGGTGCATTTCTCCATGCTAAGCGAGCTCCATAAACTAACTCTTCATATGTTAAATCGTAATGTCCCTTCTCTTCAATTTCATTTTTGACTTGTTTAAGACGTTCTTGTAATTTATCATCGTAATCCTCTCCAAGAGCCCTAAGGAAAGGAGGATGAAGAAGAGTTAGAGAAGAATTTTGAATAAACAATGAATAGTCATAGATCATATTATATACTGAAGTATCTAAGTCTGTTGAAGAGCGCTCAATATCGTTTAGACAGAGCGGGTTAGAACAGAATTAAAGGACAAAAGAACAGAGCTCTCACTATGTTACTGTTACTCCAAGTTTCACGCGTTATGATGTGATCATCAGACAGATGATTGCATAACGCATGAAACTTGGAGTAACAGCACATAGTGAGAGCTCTATTCTTTTGTCCTTTAATTCTGTTCGGATCATATTACATATATAAATATTACAATTATAATACATTAATTCTGTGGTTACATTTTCTGGGAATCGTAATAAATTCTAATGAATTCTTCAGCTTTTTCAGCCATCTTGTCTTTGGGACGAGGTGGTCCATAAGGACGTGAGCGAGGATGTTCTTTTGGCCAAATTTGAGATCCAACACAATGTGTAGGATGACAACCAGTAGTTTTAGTCTATGAAATGGACAAACAATAACTAAAATGGACAGATAACAAGATACAATCTATCTCAATTTTAACTACCTATACAAACTTATCTGCTTTATATCAAACATTCTTTTATAAACATGATCTCATTTTAACAGTTCAAATCTTACATTATGAATATAGTTACATTTATAGACAATAGCTAACGAGATTGACTTAAAATTGTTTATTTAATTTCAAAACAAATTCAACTAAATATTTTCCACAAGAAATTTTTACTAATTAACAAATAATTTACCAGCTGTCAACCTTTGAAGTAACATTAATACGATCTTTGAAAGTTTAACTATTAACTCAATTAAGACTTTAACACAAGGTCATGTTAACAAGAGATAATAGTGAAGACAAGCTCAGAGTTCATACACTCTTCTATTGAATAGTAACACTCTCATTACATAAGGGACTCTGATAAGCCACTTTTCCCATAGCTCCCTCCCACACACACATACTCAATATAATAATAATACTATAACACAACCACAGTACTATTGAAACCACTAACACACATCATTATTATTATAATACTACAATACCTGGTTGCCTTGTGTGAAAAGACGATCTGTTTGTTGTTCTCCAGTCCAATAATTTTGCAAGGACACAAATGATTTATTTCTCCATGTTGGTAATGCCCCTAAATCAAGACTCTTTGATGGATGTAATGGAATTAATCCACGATGTCTAGTTTCGGGAGTAAGAGATAATCGTTTGTTTAGCGGCATAAGATCTTTTTGTTGAAGATGAACAGTTTTAGAATGTTCTTCTGATTCTGCTATCTTTGGCATTATGGATTCATCTTTAGGCAAGACTATACCTTGTCTTCGTAATCGTGTTGGTTTCTTTCCTTCTTCTTGTGATAGCATTGAAGTATTGTCATCAGCAATATCAATAGAAATACTAGGTGTCCTACTACTAGTACCATTACTCAATGGTCGTTCTATTCCAAGCAAAACTTCAGTATCATCTTCCAATGTTGAGATCATATCAATGAGTTGACTTGAGGAGAACTTGCGAACATCACGATTGTTAATACTTACAATAATATCATCTCTAATTACTTCTTTTGATCTATCGAGAGCAGATCCTTCTTGAATGGAGTAGACTTTATTTTGTTGCTTGGATTTTTTGTTGAATATGAATCCCAAACTTTCACCTGGATTTTTGTAGATCCTAACAGATTTTATAGACGACATTCTGAAAAGAAAACTTATATAATATTAATTCAAAGAGAGTAAAAACGTTTGTTGTGACAAGTCTGCTGAGAATGCAGCATCACTAATTTATGATATTATATAATTCTCAATATTGTTGCAGTTATAAAATCATTATTAAAACCAACAATTCTGCTTCAACAAATGACAACTTACTTTCTTGTCGCCTTTCCAGTCGTCCAATTAACTCATCGGTTAAGGGCTTGCACAATAAAAATAAAATTCCATTCATTAGTATACGCAAACCACCCTCAGAAAACCAAATCGTGAATATAATTAAAATGAGGGAGGGGGTGTGTTTAACTACTAATAGCCAGATCATTATCGATATGGTGGACTGTCGAAGTTTATGTTTAAAGCTTGTAGGATTGATAGTTGGAGTTTTATTCGAATATGACACGCCTAAATTCGTTCATATTAAAAGCAAGAAGGTCGGTGTAATAAATCGTTTGGTCCAACTAGGTATTGTTGGTTACATAATTGGGTATGTTGACTGTATTACATATTTTTATTATTTGTTTTCAACATAATTTTTATTGTTTATTCGTTCTTTTCATCCGTTTATGTAAGCAATGCATCTTCTTGTATATCTGTTTATCTGTTTATAGTTACGGTATTGTCTGGCAACATGGCGCTCAGGATACCGAGATAGTTCAAAGTGTTGTGACCACTAAAGTTAAAGGAGTCGATATCTTATATGGTGAACAAGATTTTATGATCAATTGTCCGGAATCACCATATGACTGGTCAATATATGATCATATTGATCTCGTTGTACCACCTCAAGTAAGTGGTATAGAAATGAGGCCGTTGGAATGAGTCTGGGACTTGTTAACATTATACATAATATGATTTTCCTATCAGATAATGAATATTGTTAAGTTTTCCTTAATTGTAATTGTTATGGGATATCTTATGAATCTTATTTTGGAAATGCTATTTTCTTAGGAACCAAACAGTTTCTTTGTCACTACTAATATGTGGGTCACATGTAATCAGACTTATGGAATATGTCAGGAGGTATATGTCCATTTATACATCCATCTGTCCATTTATTTATGCATCCATTCATATGTTTATTTATCTATCCATTTCCATATTATTTATTTGTCCATATATCTTCCATTTATCCATTTTCAGGATCCTGGTGTTCCTAATTCTAATTGTAGTAAAGATGAACCTTGTCCTAAAGATGTTATACTACGTACTGGAAATGGTAATCTTATCATAATAATCTAGTTACTATGACAACTATCATCAGGTGTTACTACTGGTAACTGTTCAGATAATGGTATCTGTCTTATACGTGGGTGGTGTCCAACTGAAGCTGAAAATGATACAATAACGTGAGCAGCCATTTTTATTATATATTATCAATTATAAATGTTTGTTTGTAGTAAACAAGGTGCTAAAGTAGATACACAAAATTTCACTGTCCTTATCAAGAACTCGATCTCATTTCCACAGCTTGATAAAAATTATAGAGTGTTAGTTAAATATATCACGTTGTATCCATTTCTTTTACTATTCATCCATTTAATCAAATCATTGATCTATTAAATCAAATCATTGATCCATTTAATCAAATCACTGATTCATTAAATCAAATCATTGATCCATTAAATCAAATCATTAATCCATTTAATCAAATCATTGATCTATTTTATTTATCCATTTAGACGTAATATTCCTGAGACAACTAATCGTACTTTTCTTAAACATTGTACTTTTGATCCTAATACTGAAGATGGTCTCTTCTGTCCAATCTTCTCTCTAAAACAAATTGTTGATATGACAGGTGATGACTATGATACTTTAGCCACTGAGGTAAGACTCCTATTGAAGAGGTGTGGTTTAGGGTGTGGCTTATTCCTGTTACAGGGTGCAGTTGTTGGTCTTGTAATTAATTGGGATTGTAATTTAGATGTCAGTTCTGAGCATTGCAAACCAGAATACTCTGCAAGAAGGTAGTTAATTATCAATACATATTACAGGGGTTATCTCTCTTTCTCATTAAAAAGGCTTGATAATCCTGTTGCTCAGATATCACCAGGGTATAACTTTCGGTGAGTTATTCCACTTACTTTTCTTAATTTGTGTGTGTGTTTGTAGTTATCCAAAATATTATTATGAGAATGGAATACAAAGAAGAGATGTTTGGAAAGTCTATGGTATTAAATTCGTGGTACAAGTTACTGGACAGGTTGGTAAAGGAAAAATATATAACATCTCTCTCTCTCTCTCTCTCTCCTTAGGGAAGAAAATTTTCTTTTACAACTCTTGTATTAGCTCTAGGTTCTATGATAGCTCTGTTAGCTATTGTAAGTATTTAATGTCTTAGTTAACTTCTCTCTGATATTTGTATGTTGTAGGCTACTACAGTGACAGATGTATTTGCATTGTATATCTTGCAAAAAGCTCCACTCTATCGTAAGAAGAAATATCAACAAGTCGAAACTCCAAAAGGAGACAACAATGGAAGCAGTCATAATTATGACTCTGAAACTGTAATACAATCCATTGATGTAACTAACTATTTGACTTTTATATTTTTTTAGCTCCCAATACTACGTGATAAAAAGTCCTATACAAATTGAACACAATGATACAATATAATGCTATCTATCTGTGTGTGTGTTATATTGGTATAAATTTGATTTTTTAATTATTGGTAGTTGTGGGTGGAGCTTGTTGTATAAATATTATGGCAGAATAGATGACCAATTAATGTAATATAATTATATATTATATATTCAAATATTGTAAAGTACCTTCTTTTATATGCATTTAAAAGATTATGTGATGCATATAACTTTGTAAGAGAAAATATAACAATATTTATATTATATAAATAGAAATTAGTTTATATATTTTTATTTATTTATTTTGGCTTTTTTTCATTATCTGTGCCTAAAACATCTTCGTAAAGTTCTGGTGTTGAAAGACCTTCCTTTTGTAAATATTTCTGTGGAAAAAATTTAATAAATATCTCATGCAATGAACAATACAACAGAATATGCTATAGTCTAACCTGGAGACATTGCTGATATGCTGTAAAGACTTCTCCACAAACTTGCTCGTGGTCTTGTCCACCTTTCAGATAGGAGTTTTTGAACCATGCATTGAAACAGGCGTCATATTTTGCTTTGAGAGGAGTACAGTCTTCAGCAATGCTCTGCATGCTTTCATCTGTAGCCATTTTGTAGGTGGGGCTGTCTTGCAATGTGAAAAGCGGGTTATTTATTATCAGATGACATCCTGTTTTGTCATAGGATACTGAAGAAGGATACTCATCAGCCAATCAAATCGCTTGAAGTTCTGGTTGCTGCTGACAATAAAAGAGTCCTTTACCACCTCATTGACAGTTATATTAATTTTCGAATTAATTGTTAAGTAAGTTGGTAGAAATTATGTAGCAAGTAGTTATTTTTCTTTCTCCTTAGAATAGAAGCAAGTAACAATATGTCTGATCGTAAAGCTGTCATTAAGAATGCTGACATGTCAGAAGACATGCAACAAGATGCTGTGGATGTAAGTAAAGACTAGCCCCTAATAATTATTCTATCCTTATTGCTTAGATCACTACAACAGCAATGGAGAAGTTTAACATTGAGAAAGATATTGCTGCTTATATAAAGAAGGAGTTTGATAAAAAGTACAATCCTACTTGGCATTGTATTGTTGGACGTAACTTTGGTTCTTATGTAACTCATGAAACGAAACACTTCATTTATTTTTATCTTGGACAAGTAGCTGTGCTCCTCTTTAAATCTGGATAGCTTGCAATAGACCGACTTTATCTCAACTGTTTAGTGTTTTTTGTATATCATATTCTTTCAAAGGATATGTCACTACCACACAAACAGGCATCTATATAATATGTATATGGAAATAATATTAAATGTATACAAAGCTATTAAAATAATAATTATATAATTAATTTTATTTGATTTTGTAAAAAAAAATTGAGTTGAATGCTAGTTCTTGGTGGGTGTGGTTTAAAGGGTATGGCTGGCATTGATCATGATGTTGAAGTTGAAGACCAAGATGTTAGCTATCCACTTGAAGTAGATTATTGTGGAGGTAAGTAAAATAATCAGTAGTTCAGTATGTTTTATTATGTAATCTGGTTTACTTTAGTCTGTGGCATGCCACCAGAGGTAAGGGCATTTTACATAATAATACAATGTCTGCTATTCTGTTAGTACTGTGAATACAGTCCAACACAAGCAAGGTGTTATGAGTGGATGAAGGTTCATTTACCAAACTACTACTCACAACTAGTGGAAAAAAGTACAACGACTATTATGGAATTTTGTTACATGTAATATACAGCAGGTGATCAGTTAGATAAATTAACCCTTAGTGAAGGTAAGAAACAGTCTCGGGGTGGGAAAGCTCTCAAAAAGCCAAAGAAAAAGGTTACCATATTTGGTATTGATGTCTAATGATGTGTGTCATTTTCTAGGAGGTTGTTCGTAGTATAAAAATATCACAACAATTACGAAGTAAAAAGAAACATGTCACTGTGGTTAATGGGTTAAAAACATGTGGTTAGTTACACCCTATTATTAGTAATTTAAATAATGCACATACCACAACATCTGTAACAGAGGATCCATCTATTCTTATGTTAGTTATTATGATTTTATTAAGGGTCTTCCCTTTATAGATATTGACCTTAAAAAGGCCAGTAAACAGTTTGCTACTCATTTCTCTTGTGGTAGTTCTGTCACTGGAGAAGATGAAATTGTAATTCAAGGAGATATCAGTGATGACCTCATTGACTTTCTATTAGAGCAATGGCCAGATGTAAGTATTGCATTTAATGTGTGTGTGTGTGTGTAGATATGATTACTATAATTATTTAGATTGAGGAAGACTGTATACATTTGATTAAGGATAAGAAAAGATAAAGATCTTTAACAATCTATTCTATTTCTAATATTTAACTACTAATTATTAATATTCACTGAGTTTGAAGAAATATTTGCAGTCCTTTTAAGAACCCTTGGACGTAGTTTTGCCGCTCAAAATTGTGATAAAAAGTGATCACTTGAGCTGCAAATTTCTCATCAATTCCTCTTTCTCCCAAATAACTATAAACTGCATCCAATAACTCCTATATAATACACAAACAGAATGAGATATAAAGGTATAATGAACTACTTTATAATGACACTGTCAATAATAGCATCTTTTATGAGTTTCCACTAATACATATGATTTATTACTGAGCTAACTTACTTCACTAAGGAAGGTTGTATCAATAGTGTATGCATTATTTTCTGGTACATCTTTGGGAAGGACTGTGATACTATCTATTGTCATGTTCTCCCACTCGTTCCCTTCTACAGTATACTGTCCATAGCTATTAAATGCACATTCAAACTGGACACTATCACCCTAAAAATCATATGACTGTCACATGACTAGCTTATATATCTTACTGAGGGTTTTTTAACAGTGACTGTAAATGAAGGCAAGAAAAATGGCTGCAATAGAACAAGAGTATTCAATTCTGTACAAGATATTAATATGTGACTTACTTCAACGTCTTCATCTTCATCCAATTCTTCTGGTGTGGCCTCAATAGCATTGTTAGCATCAATAATAACTTCAATTCTAAAACACAATAATATCAACCTTGCATCAGTTTATTACTATGATTATTACTGATAATATTACTAGGGGTTCCTATGCTTACTCCTCATTTCCTTGTTGTCTTGAAAGCGTTGCCAAAGCTCCAGAGATGGACATATCAAATCTTTCGATAGTTGGATGAGAAGTAAGTTCTTGCTCTAATTTAATTTCTGTTTTTAAACATTGGATAAGACCTTGTTCAGACTTTGTTGTATAATAACATTCATTGACAAATACTCTTTTATTCCATTTATCTAAAGAAAAAAATATAATAGTAACATGAATAAATGAACACTTACAATGATCTAGCGTTCTACAACCAACTACAGGAGATCTGTAAAGAGTTGAAAGTTTATTACAAGACGATAATATACGAGATACTCTATGAGCCATGAGCAAGGTCACCACGTGGGTAAGGGGTAGGACGCCCTACATCACGTGATCGCCAAAAATTTGTCGCCCCCCTCGCCAGCAACCACTGAGACGTTTATGAGTTTGCAAAAGGCTTTAGAAGACAGAGAGAGATAGGTTGTTCCTACATCAATAATTCTATAATCCCTTACTTACTTACTACCTAATTTGAAGAGCGACAATCCCTCGTAGTTACGCTATAATCTTATATTACACGTTATAACTGGTCGAGTGATGGCATCTGAGGTTGATAAACTCAACGTAGATAGTATTATTCAGAGATTGTTAGAAGGTAAGTGCTTTATCAGTTTGTGTCTTTATTTACAATATTACTTTAATTTATAGTTCGTGGGTCAAGACCAGGCAAGAATGTTCAACTTACAGATGCTGAAATAAGAGGGCTATGTTTGAAATCTCGAGAGATATTTCTGAGTCAACCAATTCTATTGGAACTGGAGGCCCCACTAAAGATATGTGGTAAGTAAAATATACACATAGAAGTACAAAATGTTAGTTTTAAGTTGTATTGAAGATCTATTGATGGTCTGTGGCACATCAAGTTGTATTTTTAAAACAACTATGTTTGTATTAGTTAAGCATGTTTATAAATTTCTATATTAATACTTAGTATTATAATAAACAACCAAAGGTCAATATAATATATAGTAAGTAAATAATATATCAAGAAAGCTGATTTCTTGAAAGACTAGTATCATGATTATTTAGCTGTTTCCTCCTTTACTCCTGGTACAATACTGCTAAGATAGATATAGCTCACGTTGCTCTACACTAATAGATAGTATCTGGTATCCTATATCACAACACCACTACGCTATATATAGTTCATGCCACTTAAGAGATGGCCATCTAGTATCCTGTTTCTTTCTCACATTCCATTGTACACTCCATTAAACTTATAAGGTGTTGAATCTTGTTCATGGAATCCTTTCTGACAATTACTTAATATAAATATTGTTTTCATGTAGGTGACATTCATGGACAATATTATGATCTGCTACGACTCTTTGAATATGGTGGCTTCCCACCTGAGTCCAATTATCTCTTTTTGGGCGACTATGTAGATCGTGGCAAACAATCGCTTGAAACTATTTGTCTATTGTTAGCGTACAAGATCAAATATCCTGAAAACTTCTTTTTGCTACGAGGCAATCACGAGTGTGCGAGCATCAACAGAATTTATGGATTTTATGATGAGTGTGAGTGGGTGTGGTCTAATGTTGTGGTTATGTTATTTGCATGTGTGTGAGTTAACTAATAGCTCTTAATGATTGTCACAATAGCTTTGTCATCTTGTTATCACATAATTGTGATCATTGTATTTCGTTGTTTTTTTCAGGTAAAAGACGATATAACATTAGACTGTGGAAAACGTTTACAGACTGTTTTAATTGTCTTCCAGTAGCAGCCATTTTGGATGAAAAGATCTTTTGTTGTCATGGAGGTGAGTTTATTTGCTCTAACTGTACATGTAACTCGCTGGCGATCTCTCCCTCCTCTCTTCAGGTTTATCACCTGATCTACAGTCCATGGAACAGATTAGGCGCATAATGAGACCAACAGATGTTCCAGATCAAGGCGAGTGCTATAATAATGTATACATTAACATTTACCACATGTGCATTTAAGAACAACTTGATTGTAACAATGATTGTTTATTTTCTCTTTCATAGGTTTACTATGTGACTTGCTATGGGCAGATCCTGACAAGGAGACAGTGGGATGGGGAGAGAATGATCGAGGAGTGTCATTTACATTTGGTCCAGAAATCGTCTCAAAATTTCTTTGCAAACACGATCTCGATTTAATATGTCGGGCACATCAAGTAAGCAAAGGGGTGTGGCAAAACACTAAGCATGACGTGACTCATTATTGCCAGCTGATGTTTCAGGAGTAAAAGAATGCAATTAACTACATTCATTTCCCTTAATAAGATTCATCATGCCATACATTGCATAGTGTCATCATGACATAGCATCATTAACAAGCTGAGTAGTCTTTTGACAACAACTAATGATATAATGGCTTCTTGTGTTACATTTGAAGCAGGATACTAATCTTGTAATAATAGTTAACACTTGTCTATATAATATAGTTCTCACTAATTGAGTGAATGAAAATTGTGTCACTTATCAAGCAACCTTGCTAACAAAAATAATATTAGCACTTTATACATTATACCATTTTATATTTGGTATACTTTGGGGGTATGTGGGTATTATATCCTGTGCCCCTGTTAATTAATGTTTATTTGTTAGGTGGTAGAAGATGGGTATGAGTTCTTTGCTAAACGACAGTTAGTGACATTATTTTCTGCTCCTAATTATTGCGGGGAATTTGACAATGCGGGAGCAATGATGAGTGTTGATGAGACATTAATGTGTTCTTTCCAGGTGAGTGTTGCTAATGGTAACTCTCTTAAATCATAGCGGGATCATTTATCTTATAGATCCTCAAGCCAGCATCAGATCGAAGAAAATTTTTCCCCTATAGTGGTGGTGGTCAAGGTAGTCGTCCTCAGACACCGCCTAGAGGAGCAAATGGCAAGAAGGGGAAGAAATAACTTGCTTCCCTTTGTTCTTACCCCTCCTTTAACGAGTAATTATTAATAAATATAGTACATATCTCATGGAGACATCGATGTAACTATAGTCTAAATAAAATTAATGTAATTTTTTTGAACAAGAAACTGACCTACCGAGCTTATGTTTTGTGGGGTCTTTGAAAGATATTGTTCTTTCTTTTCAAAAGCTACTTTCGTCTTTTCAAAATCTGCTAATGTTCTTTTTTCTTAGTGTACTAACAATTATACACTCATACATAGTCTTTAATTATTACTATAGAATCATAATGTACTGTTACATCAGTTGTTCTGTTTTTTTTTCATTTAATGTGGTTGTTAAAAGAGATTATTGGTCAGTGAAAACAAGTCATTTATCTACCTCCTATTACAAATGCATTTGTGAAGGCATCATCCTCTTTCTCAATATCACTGTCCTCCTCTTCAGGCTCTTCTATACACGTCTTAGACCTTTCTGTTGTTTCTTTTGATATGTCACCTTTTGACGACTTCTCCTTTACACGTTGTTTCTTTTTTAATCTATTTAAGAAAGAGGAATAATTAGATGAGTCACATCAAATAGTACCGTTTTGCTCTTTTCTTGGCAGTTTTTTCTTCAGCAGCTACTTTTTTTTCTGCTAATCGTTGTTGGAACTCAGCATCTTTATCTTCTTTTTCTGCCTTCTCTTGTATCCATTGTTGACGGGTCATCTCATAACGCCGCAAGTGACGATAGACATGAAACACTTCACTTCCAGCACCAGCACTAGATCCTAAAATTAATTAAAGGGGCTAACTCATGTAATGATGGGTGGAGCTAGCAATGATACTTACCCATATAGAATCGTTTGAATTCAGGTGGTTCTTGTGGTTTCCATTCTGGTGTTAGAGCAGGAATGTCTACAGGTTTATCCTACAGATAATAATATATATCCTTTATTATTGTCTGAAAACAACTAACTGGTTCTGCCATCAACTTTTCAAGCTGACTCTTCTGTAAATTTCTAGGTGTCATTCTGCCTTTAAATTTTGTGGGTGGTTTGTCATTATTACGAACTTTATCTTCAGTTTTTTGATTTGTTTCAGTCATATCTGCATTCAGTTTAAAACTCCACCCACATGATCGGATCGACCACGCCTATTGTATCGACGCCATAAGGTGTAGTGCTGCAGCTAAAATCCCAATAAGATGTCGTCATTATGGTGGGGACTATGTCTGACTGGGGCAGCAGTGGCAGCAGCTACTGTGTACATTATATTTGGTCCAGAGGCATGGAGAGGAAAAGGTAAATTAAACTCTTAACACGTGGTTATCACGTGATCATAGTTTCTCAGTGTCCTGGTCTTGTCAATCTTGGAAACACTTGTTTCATTAACGCTGTAATACAGGTATATTACAAGGTTTGTTTGATTGTTTTTTTAAAGATGTTTAGGCCTTAGCATCATTACCAGCTATATCACAATGGTTATTGTTGTGTCATGCTCGTTACAAGAACGGCAAACTGATTAAGTCATTATATTCCATTGTTCAAGGTTAATATAACATTAATCTGCAATATGATGTATTGTTATTAGTACAGCATTGAATGATGAGAATGAACTTGATATTAATCCCACTGAATTACTTGATGCATTAATATGGCATGGCTGGTTAATTGATTACCAACAGCAGGTGGGTGGATAAGTGGGTGTGGTCTGTAACAACCCACTCGTTTAATTATGACAGGATGCATTGGAATTTTATCATGCTTTGTTAAATACAATAGAAGAGGAAATGACAGGTGTATAATAACTGAGGTGAATCCTTTAATTTCCTATTTAATTGCAATGTTAGGTCAGACCAGTTCTCTCTCGGAAGTCCCACAACTAGTTAACATATCGTTAGAAATGAATGGATCTGTTCGCACAAGACTGGGTCAGCTCATTGATAGCATCATTGATGATGTCATTATTTTGTAATAGGTTCAATTATTGCTCCCCCTCGTCTGCCACCCTGTCCATTAAGGGGGTTATTAACAAGTACATTAGTTTGTTGTCATTGCAAACAATCAGTAAGCTATAATAACATTTATTGTATTTTTAGTGTATCCTTAGTTACCAACAAGATATGAGTTTATAGATAGTTTTCCACTTCAACCTACATCTTACAGTACAAATGTAAGGATGTTACACTGTGTGTGTGTATATATATATATATATATATATATATATATATATATATATATATAGAAAGACTTACTCTCTCTCGCACACAGAATTCATTGCAATACAGTCTTAGACAGTACATGAGTTCAGAATTTGTGCAGGATGTGGAGTGTCCATCATGTTCTCAGCAAGCAAACACTAAAATTAAACGAACATTTGTGAAACGATTACGTATTGGACGACTGCCAGAAATACTTTGTTTCTATATAGTACGTACTATCTGGTTACCAGATGGCTCAATGACCAAAAACACAACTCACTTGGAATTTCCTTATCACCTTGATGTAGCAAGCTATATGGCTTACACTGACCACACAATAAGGTAAGAACACTCACAACAGGAAATCTTTTGTATATGTTATTCCAATCCCAGTTATCAGTACAAACTTTGTGCTGTTATTGAACACTTAGGAGGTCCTTCATCTGGACATTATTGTACTTATCGTAAACATAACCATCAGTGGATCTACACTTCAGATACTGCTGTTTATCCAGTCAATGCACGAGATGTTTTACAATGTCAGGCTTACATGCTTTTTTATCAACGCACTAGATGATCTCTTTCAGGTTAGAAACAATGGTGAAATTGAAACTATTATATTTGTTGTTAGTTTCATAAATCTTTTATTTATAAAGACAATGTACTTATAATAAACTAAAGATATTATATTATAATGTAATAGTTATCATAACAAATGGCCTACAAACGTTAATATCAAAGAAGTATCAAAGAAGTCTGGTTATCAAGTAATAAAAACCTGCTAAGCACAAAAGTATTTATGAGTCTTGTTCTACATCTTCGACTCCCTTGCTCTCGTCTAAAAATTACAAAATTTTTAGTATTATTGTATTATTTGACTCACTATCTGTAGTCCACAGTGTGAGGTTGTCCCTAAGCAATTGCATTATTAGAGTGCTATCTTTATATGAATCTTCACCAAGATTGTCTAGTTCAGCAATAGCATCATCAAATGCCTATATAAAGGGAGGATATCATATTACATCTTTTAAATTGCTATACTATAAACTCACTTTCTTAGCAACTTCGCAAGCCTTTTTAGAGTCATTCTGGATCTCATAGAAAAAAACAGAGTAATTTAAAGCTAATCCAAGGCGTATTGGATTTGTTGGATGTAGTTTCTCATGAGCAATCTCCACAGCTTCTTTGTAAGCATTCTCGCTCATATTTGCGGCTTGGTCTCTTTCATCTTTAGTACAGAACTCTGCCTCGTATCGACAGTAATCTCCTTTCCTAGTGAAAATGACAATTGTTACTTGAGTTCGATATATATTATAACAACATACATTTTGTTGTAGAAAACTAAAGATTCATCGCCATTATCTGATGCTTTAAGGAGATGGTCGTCAAGAAGAGAAAGAACATCTCCAGTGATTTTTTTTAATTCTGTCTCTACTTCTCTCCTGTAAGTTCGAATCATTTCAAGTTTGTCAGAATCTCCTTTACTCTCCTCTTTTTGTTCAATGCTAGAGATAATACGCCACGATGCCCGCCTGCTTCCAATAACATTCTTATACGCGACAGAAAGGAGATTTCGTTCTTCTACGCTTAGGGTCGTATTCAATTGAGCCACGCTCTTCATGGACTCGACCATTTCTGTATTAATAATCGTTAATATTGACGTTATTAAATAAAAAAAGCTTACCATCGTATCTTTCTGCTTGTTCTGCAAGCTTTGCTCTAAAAACATGGCTCTCTCTTTCATCCATACTGTCTTCAAACTTGTTCTCGTTTCAATCGATGGGCGGCTTGTAATTTTAACCGCCAGTACACATGCGCAATACGTATTGTGTTAGTTACCGTTACTATGCCAACAAAGATTGACGTATTTAAAGCTTGACCAATCCAGTGTCTTGAAACACGTGAGTCTATTTTGTAAGTGTTTATTATAGCAAGTACTTTTAATTATACAGTTAACAACAAGAAAATAAAAATTACTATAGTAAATTTTGTTGAGTTTGAAAAAATACAACACAAAATAGTAGCTGTGAATTACAAGTTCTTTGACTCAGTTTTGTTCAGAATCTATAAAAATACGTCGTACAATTATTTTGGTAATATTATATATATATACATACCATCCTCTAAGTCTTCATCACTTGACCAAAGAGTAAGATTGTCCCTGAGGAGCTGCAAAATAAGCGTACTGTCTTTGAGCAATTCTTCGTCATCAGGAGGTCCAGAAACAGCATCATCAAATGCCTATTTAAAAAGAAAGAAAAGCACTTACTAAACAATTAAAAGAATGCTCACTTTCTTAGCAATGTCACAAGCCTTTCCTTTATCACCTAAAATTTCATAATAGAAAACAGAGTAATTCAAAGCAAGGCCTAATCGTATTGGATGACAAGGATAAAGATTCTCTTCATTGGCAGTTTCTGTTGCTGTGCTGTACGCTTCTTGACTTCTCTGTGCTGCCTTTTCTTTCTCATCACCAGTACTGAATTCTGCCTCATAACGACAATAGTCTCCCTTCCTAAAAAAAATTATTTAATTATGAGACATGATTAGAGGGGTTGGCCTACATTTTGTAATAAAAGACTTTACTCTGAACATCTTCAGCATTTTTAATGAGGTGGTCATCTAGAAGAGAACACACAGTGTTACATATCTCCCTCAGTTCAACCTCAATGTTCTCCCTGTATTCCTTAGCATATTGTATTCTTTGGGAATCTGATCGTGACTGTCCTTCGATGGCACTTAGTGTCCGCCAGGCTATCCTGCGAGTACCAATAATGTTCTTATAGGCAACTGATAGAAGATTGCGTTCTTCTGAAGATAGAGGGCTATCTGATTCAGCCACAGACTTCATTGCTGATACCATATCTAGAAATAATGATGAAACACATCTTATTTTCTTCTAAAGTCGATTTTAACTTACCATCGTATCTTTCTGCCTGCTCAGCCAACTTAGCGTTTATGACCAGACTTTCTCTGTCAGCCATTCTTTATCTCTTACCAAAACGTGCTAGTTAAAAAAAAGTTTAAATGGTCGCCTTCGGATTTCGCTTTTTATAACCCGCGGACCGGACAACGAGTTGGCATAGTAACAATGACGTCCACTAGCCGCAAACTCGACAAAATTCGGTTACTATGACAACAAACTGACGTCTTTTCAGTTAAAATTAAAAATGACAAAGCAAATTTTGAGACAAACAGGTTGTGCTTATATCGACATATTTTTTATTTATAGGATATCCATAGTACTGTCAAGCTGTTCCTCTAATTCTTTTTTTGATATCTGTAATACAAAATGTACACACAAAGGACATATAGCGTCTCTATTACCTTTCCTGCCTTGTATCGCTTGAGTAGACGAGCCTCATGAGCTAACTCTTGTAAATCATCAGCAGAAAATTGATGCTAAAAAATAAATATGAATACCTCTGAATATCATAATACATGTTGTACATTTTTCTGACGCTTCTTCCTTCTAGCTATCCGTCGCTCTTCTGTGTTTCTTTTTCTTTGCTGACTCTATAACAAAGGTCACTTCCAGTTATAGTAGTAATAACATATCCTCTTACCATTCTTTTCTGACGTTTGATTGCCCATGCAGCATCTAATAATTCAATCAAATATGTGTAGTAAATATCAACCTACACCTTTTTTTGCTTTTAATACTTCAGCTTGTTTCTGTTGGCTTTTGTCCTTATAAGGTATGTCCTCAATAGAGATAGGAGATGGTACAAAAGATGATGTATCTTGTCCTCTGAGTTCAGGCATTTTTGGTAAGTGAAGTAAACCATATGTACCATAAGCCAAATTAGGTAATTTCAGAGCTAATGATAGAGGTTATATGAACTGGTTTACTTACTATGTAATTAGGTGATGTACCTTTAGCATTAAATATAACATGACATTCATGTTTATTGTAAAATCGAACAAATGAGACAAAAGCCCGTATACTTTTATTATATAATTCCCTGAAATAATACAACAATAGGGACACATTAGAAATCCTTAAAAACCACTTACCGTTCCTGAGTTAATAGAGGTCGAACCTTCCCTTCTATAAAGTTTCTCTCTATTTCATATTTCTCCTCAAGAGGTAATAATTTTACATTTTGGCTAATATCCATATAAGGAATATAAGCTGTCTCTGATGGAAGCAAGAACACAAGGGCACTCCCACTACGTCCCATTCTAGCTGTACGACCACATCGATGTATAAAAGCTCTTTAAAAAGCAATAAATTCACTAGACTCACAGCCACACCCACTTACTTTGCTGACGAGGGTGGATCAAATTGTATAACCCAATCTACATCAGGTATATCAATACCTCGAGCCATTACATCAGTAGACATCAATACCCCTCTAATTAGATAGTTATAATGACATTTATATTACTTATAATTATCATACTAACTTATCCATTGTCATAAATGAGTCAAACAAAATTTGACGTTTCTCTCGCATTTTTCCATGTAACGAAAGTACAGGTATGTCAACTAGTCTAGAAACAAGGTAGATATATTATTATTATATCAATAATACCTCTTAACAATATCACTGAAATATATAACACCAGCACATGTGGCAAAGAAAATTAAAAGTTTCTTATCTCTGTGATGAAAAAGAAATGTGACAAAATGTGCTAGCTTCTCTTCTGATGAGGTTTCCTGTAAACAGCCATGATTTTAATGTTAATTCTTTTTTGAACTTACTAAATAATAGTTAATTAATGAGGGTGGGGTTGATTGTTCCTGTAATTAACTAAAAATTTAATAGTTGTAACGACAGAACACATACTAATTGTTCTCCTGAACTGAGAGCAATATTCATAGGATTACGTAATCCACCTCTTATTAATACCTCTACATTATGTGTCAGTGTTGCCGAGAAAAGACCCTATAAATAATGACATCATTATTACATCATAAAATCATACTTACTGTTCGTCTTTGCTTTGGTAAATAACTCAATATTGTGTTAAGACTATGAATGACATCATTATGACATCAATGAGGATCGGCTAACTTACGTGGCTTCAAATCCAAGATCAAGCAAGCGATCGGCTTCATCCAATACCAGGACCTCCTAATTAATACATGTTATGGGTGGAGTAATACATGGGGTGGGTGGAGTCTTACAAGAGCTCGAACACTGGAAGCTAAATGACAATCCTTACGTTCAAGAAGATCAGCTAAACGACCAGGGGTGGCCACCACAACAACTCCTCTAAAAGTATAGACACATAATTACATTCCTGTTCCTAATAACATGGGAATGGATTTATGGAAATATGTCACTGACCCTTCATTATTTATTGCAATTACATCCTTAGAAACTTCTCTACTACCTCCAATGAGAAGTTGTAATGACATTGATGACAATAAAAATAATTTCATCACTTCAGCAACTTGTACTGCTAATTCTCGAGTAGGTAAAATAACTATAGCACCTGTCTGTGGTGGGTGGGGAAGTGGGTGGAGCCAATTGAAGGCAATGCTTACCTCTCCGATCTTCCACTTTTCTATTCTATTAAAAAATACAATAAGATGTGAAAAATTATATCAATACCTTTGATTAAGTATTTCTATAATAGGAATTACAAAGGCTAACGTTTTTCCTGACCCAGTGACCTGTAAAATATTAAAAGATTATCCAGTAAATATTTTATTATTGAACTTACAGCCTGAACAGCGACATCTTTATTGTTCATAAAATGAGGTATCACTTGACACTAATAATAACAAAAATAAAGTAATTTAAAGACCTCTCTTATATACTTGGACTGGAGTTGGTGTGTGGAAGTTTTGCTGTTTCAATATTTCCAAAATTGCAGGAGAAATGGGTGGTTGTATTTCTGTCCAAGTAGACATCTTGACACATTTGACCACGTGGTTTCATAACTGCGCATGCTCGTATATAGTCTCCTATCCAACGTGGTACTCGTCATAGTCTCATAGAACAGGTAATTCTTTTTAAAACCTTTTTCATCTTTGTTTTAATGCATTTAATATAAGATCTGTTTAGTTCTCCATTACTGTATAATATTGTATTTATCATAGCTATGTCTGATAAACCACAAGACGAACAGAAGAAAAAGAGAAGTCGTCCTCATGCTCCACGTAATTATCTCCTACCAGGAGGAATATGGAGATATGGACGTTCTGCTATGTATGCTAGAAGACGTAAATATCTGAAAAAAAATTTACGTACTGAGCCTAAAATAAAGAAAAGAATTCATTACAAAATTAAACCTATTGGTGGTGAAAAAAATGGTGGTACTCGATTGATACTTACTAGAAAATCGGTATGAACTACTTGTAATAATATAGTACTCAGCTTTACTTTATTACACAGCGTAAATGGTATCCCACTGAGGACACACCCAGGAAACTACGACGACGCATTAAACAAAAACCTTGTAAATTACGACAAAGCATCACTCCAGGGACGGTCCTTATCTTATTAGCGGGACGACATGAAGGAAAGCGTGTTATATTCCTCAAACAGTTACCGTCAGGACTGCTATTAGTAACTGGTAAGTAATTATTAGTGTATTGTTTTAGTATAAATTACGCTCTCTGGTAGGTCCCTATAAATTTAATCGAGTCCCTCTTCGTCGTGTCAATCAAGCTTATGTTATTGCTACTAAAACTAAAGTTGATATTGATGGAGTAAATATTCCCAAACATTTAAATGATGACTATTTCAAGAGAAAACGTCCAGACAAGAAAAAAAAGGGCAAGAAAGCAAGCATCTTTGAAGACAAGGAGTCGGTAAGCTCTTGTTGCATAAAACTACATCATTTTGTGTTGTTTTTAATAGCGTTACAAAGTAACTGATGAAAGAAAGGAAGACCAGAAAACTGTCGATAGTCAACTCTTTAAAATTATCACAAAAGAGGAATGTTTGCAGTCATATCTTCGCCACAGGTTCTCACTATCTAATGGACAATATCCTCACAAAATGGTCTTCTAAAAAATATGAAATAGTTTTTGTTGATTGTTTTATGACGATTTTAAAAGTTAAAACCACGTGGTGGGTGTGTTTATAAATTTAACCCTTTGGATGCTTGAGGTTTACAATGTGGTAATGAGTGAAGAAGAGACACAGTTGATAATAGGGAGTGTAAAGTACAAGAAACAAGATGGTATCCTTGTATTGACACAGTCACAAGTGGCTTGGTCTCCTGAAGGTTCCTCAGAGGTCACTTTTAATAGTCCGTATACCAATATTAAAAGTAAACATTGATATTATTTATTGGTATGGTTTAAATGACAATGTTGTCAATGATAGGTCATAAAATTAGTAAAGAAAGTGGTTCTAAAGTTCAACTTCAACTAGTGCATCATGATGGCAGTACAACTGTATTCCATTTTGTTGGTGCTGATCCAAAATCAGATCGATCTCAAGTGTCAGAACGTCTATTACAGATGATATCAAAAGTGTCTCAACAAGTAATGAGTGTGGTTGATTGTCCTAATATAGTATGTAATTTTTAGACACGCAATCCTGAAATGGAAGCTAAATGGAATTTATTACAAGATGCTGACCTCTATAGACTTTATAAAGATATGGTTGTATCTGGAATTATTACTGCTGAAGAGTTCTGGGCTAACAAATGGGTACATGATAAGATCTCTTAATATAGTCTGTATTTGTTTATCTCTTTAGAATGGAGTTAGCACTAACTCTGAACAACAATCTGGACTGCCTTCTGCATTCTTGGTACAATTTTCTTGTGATACAAATTACTCTTTTCTTTTTCATTCTCAGATTGACATTCAAGCAATATCAGGATGTAATACTGTACAGTATCAACTAACAACTGACATTATTGAGAATATATTTAGAATGTACCCATCAGGTCAGCATTACTATCAATCCAGTTAAGTTAGCATCTATCCATTTTAACAGTGAAGGGAAAGCATGCAGAACTAGTACCTGATAAGGTAGTACTATTTTCAAAGAAATCGTTTCAATTTTTTTATTATAGTTAAGTGAAGAACAATTTTGGGTGCAATTCTTTCAGTCACAAAAATTCCATCGGAACAGAATACCACAAAAACCAAAAGGAAACGAGCTACTATTTCAGGAGTTGTTAGAAACAGATATTAAATGTAATAATATAATTAATAGTAATAATAACATCAACATATTGTGTTCTAGCTATACCCCAGGATAGCAGTAGTGACCCATTGTTATCATCTATTGATAACCCCTTTGAGGTATTGTATGTACCATATGTAAATACCTGTTTTTAAAACTGGTTTAGGACCTTGAAGAAACAGTTCCTGATGCAAAAGTGGGCAAAACTCAACAACAGATATTGAAGCGATGCAATCAACATAGTACATTAGTATTACATGCTATTCAAGCTGATATGTGAGCGTGTTTTTATAACCTGTTGGACTACTTTCTATATGTTTGGATGTAGGAGCAGTTCTAGTCAAACAGATCCAAGACGTGAATTATCTGAAGAGCCCCTACAATTAGCAATAGGATCATCTCATTTAGTAGCTGACACACCATCTCATTCACTTGTTTCGTTAGCACAAATGTCACTTCAATCTTCATCACAACAGGTTTGTTTAATTGTATAAGACATTGATGTCTCTCTCTCTCTCCTTTAAGCCTCTGTTACCTTCTCAAGCACACTCTGCCGTTATACATCTTCTCCCTGGTGGTTCTTTAATGACTGACACAAGTTCTCTTTCCTCCTCTTTTGCACAGTCTACTGTGGAAAATCTTTGTCGTTATCAAAGATCTTTAGCTGAACTTTTGAGACACTTTTGGGCTTGTTTTCCAGTAGTCAATCAACAATTAGAACAAAAAGTAAGAACTTGTATTGTTTTAATAGTTAATGATAACATGTATTATTGTATTTACATGTACTTTACTTGTAGGTCCATAGAATGGCTCAATGTTTGCAAGATTTTAAAGACAAACAATTATCAGAGTTTCAATCTCAATTGTCTCCATCAGAACTAATCTTATTGGAGCAATTAGAGACAACAGTTAATATGGCATTGTTTCGATATCAAGACTGGCTGAGTAAACAACAAAAATCAAGTTAACATTGAATAATAATAAATTATATTATAAATATTTATTTATTCTGTTTATTTTCCTCTCCTAATTGTAATACTGAGAGGAATTGAGTTACCACTGTCTGTTCTGTAGTATCTCTTTGTTGTAAATATTCTAACTTTTTAATGGCTTTCTCAATCACTGTCCCTAACAATAGTTAATAACAAAACATATTAACATTATATATAATATGAGCCCTCACATTTGTCACTCGAGATTTTGTCTTCTGAGAGCTAGAATAGTATACAGCAAGATTGGTAGTAAAGCTACAGAAAGATTTGGTCATACCTGATCTATTGGGTATTCCTGAATAGTCTGTTTAAGGAGTTTAGTTGCCATGGGAGATAGAGGATGAGTGCCAATAATTGAGACATCTTCCATACCAGATATCAATTTGCACACAGTCAAACAAAGCTAAACATGACATCATCAGTGTTACCATAGAAACCATTTTAATAGCTTAGTACTGACTTGTACTTTACCTGGTGACGGAGAGTATTCGTCTGTTGATATTCTGTGAAGTCTGGTTGATAGTGACTGTTTTCCAGACCTTTCAATAATGCTATCCATACATTTTGTAATAATTGAGGGGAAGGGTAGAAGGTGGGGCTTCCAAGTGCTAAAGCAGCATTTGTACGTACCTAATATAAAATATTTTATAATAATTACTAGAAATATTAATTTACTTTGAAATTTTTACAGGTAACGACAGCAACACACAATTCTTCAACAATTGGTATCTATAAATAACATTCATCCATTAAAAGAATTATGTATCTATCAAATAATTTATTCATCCATTACATCATTTATTCATCCATATTAAAAGAATTATGTATCTATCAAATAATTTATTCATCCATTACATCATTTATTCATCCATTTACCATTTCCCTACTACAGTATTTCAAGAAAGTAGAATTACTGAATGCATTATGACATGCATAGCAAGCATTCCATCTTGTCTTCATACTACCATTGTTAACAGAGCCCGCCAATGAAGAGCACATGTCAATCACATGACCACCACACCTCCCAAATACTACATACAATTAAACATTCATTAGTCAAAGTGATTATAGGGGTCTTACCTTCATCATTTAAAACTCGCAATAAATTACCAGCGGCTCGAACAGCATTGATTTTGACCTAACAATAATTAATCATTTATAATAACTTAATAACTGACCACACCTTCTCAATATCATTCAAAGAACTGACCACACAGCTAGCTAGAGAGGGATAAAGTAGAAGGATGACCTCCTCTCGGCTACTGTCATGCACCAAAGAATCAGAAAGGTTTCCAACAGCCCAACTGGCCTGTGTTCTTACTGTCAGTTGTTCTTTTAGTGATAAACCATCTTTAATACATTCACTACAGTCCACTAAAAAGATGGTATCATCACTAAGACTGGAGTATGGACTAAATACTCCAAGCGTACGCATAGCCCCAGACTGAAACAAGAATGGTATAGGTATCAGTCTGTATTGGTAATATTACCTTAATTGAAGCATTTTCGTCTTTACTCAGACCCAATATTAACGTTTGTACAAGAATCCTCATATGTTGCTAATAATTAAATACAACTAATAATAACTAGGAGCAGCCCCATTATTACATAATACCTTTAATTGTCCTACAATAATATTACCCATAGTTGCCAATACAGAACAAGATTGCGAACATGATGTAGGGTGGGTGTGGCCTCTTTGAAGCCACAGTGTTAATGGACCAGATAACAATCTCTCCCAATAAGATAAAGCAGCTGGAATTAGCTCCTTTAATTAAGTAGATGATTAATTATAATTAGAGGAGAGAAAAGTCACTTGCCTTGTCATTTTCTAGTTGTATTGATAATGTCCGACCTAGCTCTTCTAAAAACTATAAATTAAAAATATTTATTAATCCATTTGTGACACCAATACATCCATTTTTGTAACTATCAATCCATTAATGTTAACTATGCATCCATATAACATACTCTTAGTGCATGGAGTTGTAGAGGTTCTTCAAAACCAGTCATAACATTGAAATATAGTTCACTCAATCTCTGCCATGTTGATCTGAATATAACAATACATCCATTTAACTATAATGCATCCATTTCAACTAACTGTACAATATGAAAATGAAACTTTACAATGGCCGTCAAAACTTGTACAGCTTCCATTACTAATGACTGACTGGTTACTATAGAAACATAAAAAATAAAGTGAAATCATAATAGAAATAACTGTCAAAAATCTTACCATATACATACCATATATGGTTTGTACCATATATGGTATGTATTTAACATGTAACAATAGTACATGTACAGTACATGTGGTCTGAATTTAAAAATGGTCCAAAATGATAGGTAATGAAATCACTTGAAGCTTTTTATGAAGTTAGCTATATAGGTCCTTGTTAAGTAGAGTAATTATTAATGCTCAGAAATGTTGTTAAAGTGTAAAAAATGTTCATTAATTTACTTGTACTTGTAAATTTGTTATTGTAATTATTGCATAGTGACATATATGTTGTTGCTATGGTAATTGTTACTATAGTGACTTAGCTAGCTAGTAATTAATAATTACTTATGAGTAATTATACTCCTATAATTATAAGGGTATAATTAAATTAATACATGCAATTACTTACATGGACTTTGTACAAGTGTAGCACAATGCTGTACTATCCAAGGCCATCCATCTGAAGCTCCATCCTTTAACCACACCTCCACTTCACAATGAGGAGATGACAGAGACAGTAATGCTCCATAACATGTCAAACTACCAACAGCAACATCAGTATCTATAGAAACAATAAAACTATAGAAATAATTCTTATAATTTACCAGGATGTGTTGCAATTGGTTGCAATGTAGCTACAATACGACTGATATATTGTCCAGTTAGTTGATGATATGTGGTATTGGATGCTAATACTGATAGACACTAGAGAGAGACACACACACACAGAGTAAGAAATGACACTTCAATGTATTTACCTTGACAATATGGGTTAATGTTAAAGAATGAGGTTCGGCTGTTACTGCTAATAACAGAGTTCTATGAAGTTCTTTAACCACACCTCCAAGGACAGTAGAATAAGGAGTAAATGGACGAGCAGGAACAGGTCTACAAATTACAATAAAATTAGAGGGGCTCAATGTATTTACTCACTGGTCATTTGCTACTGCAAGGAATGATTTAGAGCCCTCCAATATAGCAACCAATACAGTAGAAGCAGCACTTCGACACTGGACACAAAGGTCAGAGTTCAAAAGATCACCAGTTAATTGCTTACTTTATGAGAGGGGTCTTTACATAGACAGGTAAGTAGGGAGGGAGGAGAA
Source organism: Xestospongia bergquistia (assembly GCA_963965975.1). Classification (NCBI taxonomy): domain Eukaryota; kingdom Metazoa; phylum Porifera; class Demospongiae; order Haplosclerida; family Petrosiidae; genus Xestospongia; species Xestospongia bergquistia. The sequence goes on from OZ014417.1 coordinate 8,139,439, forward strand.
GAGGGAGGACGTGGTGCATCAGGAAGAAAGGGAAGACCATAAGAGAAAGCAAAGTGGCGATCTAAAGACTAAAGAGAAAAATATATTAATTAATAATTAATTAATAACAACTTGAAAAATGGCTGACAAGCAAATGAGAGACTGAAGACGAAGTCTTAGATTGAGTTCCCTATCATTAAAATAATAATTAGCCACACCCTCTAATTAAATAGGTAGTTCATACTTGAGATTAACAGCAGTAATATCACTATCTGATAGATCAGATTCAGATCCACTAGAGACAAAAGAGTTACGATGACTATCTCCCCTTTTACTTCTTCTACACTGTCCACCTTCACTACTATCACCATCACTCTCGCCAGCTGGGATATTAGTTAAAGGGGTGTGGTCTCGTTTAGTATGCAGTTTACGTCGTTGTCGTTTTTGTCTTGGACCAGCGACACTAGGAACTTGGTAACTATTGTTAACAGCAACTAAAATGGATGGATAAATACAAAATGGATATATAAAGAACATACCAACATCAGGATGAGGAGTAAGAGGCAATAGTGTCTGTGGAATGCGATGTCCTGGAAGACCAGTTGTCATGACAACCTTTAATGTTGCTAGGAGAGAAGGTAGCTGAGGAAGAGGCTGAATAGATCCCATTTGTGACAACATTTGAGACATAGTACGCAGACAAGAGAGTTGAAACTATGAGTAAGAGAAAGTTCTAGTGGCAAGTAGTTCATTTATTTACTTTAATAGGGAGTGGTTCTAGTGATGATTTTATAATAGATAAATTGAGGAGCTGTAGTGAAACTTCAAGAAATTCATTGAGAACTAATGGAGACATATCAACACTAAAGAAAGAGAGAAAGGGATAATGTATCATGGTGATATATTCTCTTACTATTGACACAGTGATATTACACAATCCAGTCCAGCTCGTTGAACAGGTATACACTTACTAGATGTAATATAGTATACCAATGGACTACCTTGAACAAGTAACTTTTCCGCTACCTCATGAAAGAGAAAGATTAGCACAAACTTAAAAAATTATATACTTTGGGAGTCAGCTCTGCATATCGTATAAGAATACTTAATCCATAGAGAGGTTCTGTGGGGTCATCACATTGTGGGACAATTGATAAGAGTAAAGTAAAGAGACGATATGAGAGGTCAGAGTTCAATGTAGTTCGTTGAACTGTTATTAATGTATGCACTAACTGTGACCATTTGATGACTGTTGATGGTGAGTGTAAAGTGGGCGTGTCCAGTATTGTTTTGAGTAAAACCTCTATGTCCTGAGTAATTGTAATTAATATTAATAATTAATTGACTATGAATATAATTAGATGTAACCTGGTAGGATAGCCCTTCTATGGGATAAATAAAGTCTATGAGGGAATCCAAGATAGCCTCCTCTCTCCCTCTTTCCTCTAGCAGCCTTCTTGCTAACACTCTCCATTCTGAACTCATGTTTTGCGGCTATTATTTTTGCGCATGCGCAGTCTACCTACCCACGTGAGAAAACATGCCTCCCAAAAAGAGACGACAACAACAGCAACATAGTGAAGAAGAGAAACAGAGCAAAAAGAAAAAGACACAAGATGAAGAAGCCAAAGAATCTGACGTAGACTCTACGTCTAAATCAAAGAGACAGTTAAAATTTGATGATGACGTCGATGACATAAGAAACTACTGGTTACTGAAATCTGAGCCTAACTCAAGAATTGTCAATGGAATAGATGTTAAATTTAGTTTGACAGATCTTATGAGTGCTGAAGAGCAGACAACATGTTGGGATGGTGTCAGAAACATGGAGGCCAGAAACAATATGAGAAAAATGAAAATAGGAGATTTGGCATTCTTCTATCACAGTAACTGTCGTGATCCAGGTATTGCTGGCCTTGTACAAATTGTTAAAGAAGCTTATCCTGATCATACTCAATTTGATAGTGAAAATCCTCATTTTGATGCTAAAAGTACTCCAGAAGAACCACGTTGGGACATGGTAGATGTTAAGTTTGTCCGACGACTTAGAAGGTTCATTTCACTCTCAGAAATCCGCAAATATTATCTAGAACACACCTCCAACAATGGCCCACTAATGAATGTGGGTGTGATCACTCGGAAGCGACTGTCAGTGCAACCAGTTACCAAAACTGAGTTTGACTTCATTTTGGATTTGGAGTCCAAATCGGAATGATCATATTAACCTTCAACATAGCATTTTAATATTTAACCCCTGTATTTTAACTTTTAATCTTCTCATTTTAGAAGTGAATATAACTTGTTTATAAAATGACCTTGTTACATAGTAATGGTTGCAATATCAATTATCCACTAACTCTAACATAAAAAAGTGCAAATATGTCTAATATATGGACCACAATACTCTATTGTGTTTGCATGTTCTCAAGTTATTGAGATGTTATAGATTTAAAGGTTTCTAAGTCGTGATCACTTAGTATTTCTTCCACTTTATCTTTAGCAGCAACTTTTTTGTAATATTGTAGTGGGGGTGTGGGGTGAGCTTTGTTGTAGCTTTCAATATAGGAACGAGTGTGAGCACGATTCTCAGCAAGTTTCAAATTATTGCTGGCAATGAGTGACTTTATGAACTCTGGATAGGGTGTGACATCCCTATAGGATATAGATAATTGGAACTAGCATTTTATATTAGAACAGAATGTAAACAAGAATAGAAATTAAACATAATGACAAACCTGTCACCATATAAGGATACCATATAATGCTAGCAATTAAATTATGTATTATGATATTTCAATGTGTTCTTATGAATGTAAAGAATGGAAACTATTAGTTTGCAATGGATTAGGAAGTAAACAAGAACTGATACCATGACTTGGCAACATTAACATGAGACCTTACAAATTACACCCACACACTTAGTAATTAATATATTACATTATAGATATTAGAGTACTCTAATAGAAACTGAACCCAATCAAAATTGTTACACACTAGCTAAATATTAATACATAAAACTCACTTGTTCTCTATTACAGCTTCTTGTATTTGCAGCAACATCCAATCAAAGAGAGCTATTCTACCATGATATCTTTCAATCAAAGGTCGCAGTTTCTCCTGCAGCTGGTCAAGTTGATCCCCACTTGCTCCATGCAATACTGCAACTAACTCTGCTATGGTAATAGCAGCTTGTGTGCGGGAACAACTGGGCCCAATGCGTTCACTAGCATGAGGATCTCCAGTCATACCAGCAGGATCATAGGTCCTTGTACCAGGAAGATATATCAGTCTCTCATCTCCATTTTCATGCTTCACTCTGACCACACCCACAAAATTAAGACCCCATTTGTCTATTGGTGTTGCATCAAAGACTAACTGGAATGTAACAGTGTCTGAGAGATCATTAAGAGTAAGTTCTGCTAACTGCTCTGAGGGATCAGAATCTCCATAAGCAACTCCACGTTCTTGAAATGTAAGCTTGAATTCTTTCTTGCTCGAGTCCCAGCTGTATAAGTTATCAATCTGTGTGCATTATATTAAACTGAAATAATTCTGTATCTTTTCTTACCTGGTTAGATTGAAATGAGAAAGCTTCTTGAAGATTCCCTCCTTGAGAGCCATCGCCCAGAGCTAGGTTACTCTCCAACTTTGTTGGTATAGTGAGCTTTGGATAACCAGCCATGTTCTCTTCAGGCCACAAATAATGTGAAATATAACCTCCCATAATTTTTATAGTGCAAATAAAAACTGCTTAAACAAATAGCCACGCCCAAGATGATTAATTAGTTTATTTTGTGAGCCACACCCACATCATCACAATGTGGAGACCTGTAGTTATTAAAAGATGTTGCATATTTTCTCACGTAAGGCAGTACTCAGTAGCCTCAGGTGGAGATGGGCAAGAAATAGGAGAAAGAAAACGAGAGACAACATTTGGTTTTGAAACTGTAACTGAAGAAATAAAATCTGAGAAAGGTATTTAATTTTATTCATAATGGGTGTGGTTTTATATTGACCACGCCTTGTCAGTGCAGGCAATTTTCAGTAATGTAGCCAAAAGCTATGATATTATGAATGATGTCATGTCACTTGGACTTCATCGCTTTTGGAAAGATCTCTTTGTCGACCGGTTAGCTCCACCCCCTGGAACAAGGGTACTTGATGTAGCAGGTGGAACAGGTAATGGACGTAATTACATTAGACTCCACCTATTAATTAATTTTTATACAGGTGACATTGCATTTCGTATTGCTAATTATAATGATAAAAGGGGTGGAGTTAAAGTTGTGGATGCCCCTCCTTCTGAAATCACTGTTTTAGATATTAATCCAGAAATGTTAGAAGAAGGAGCTAAAAAGCCAGGCAGCGAAAGTAATGCATCCATTATCCTTTTATGCATCAATTCACTAATACTATGCATCCATTTATCTCCAGAGATCTCATGGATCCATGGTGATGCTCTGGCCCTCCCATTTCCAGATAATTCATTTGATGCATACACAATTGCTTTTGGTATTCGTAATGTAGCTAATTTTGAACAGGTCAGGCTGATACTAATACTAACAGTATGAGAATGAGACTCTATCTTAGGCTTTGTCTGAGGCTATACGAGTTTTAGTTCCAGGTGGTCGGTTCCTGTGCATGGAATTTAGTGATGTCAAAAATCCTCTTTTAAAAAGGCAAGATTGGTAACATCAGCCACACCCACTAATTAACACTAGGTTGTACGATATGTACTCATTTCAATTGATTCCTGTATTTGGAGATCTCATAGCTCAAGACAGAGATGCATACCAATATTTGGTAGAGAGCATTAGACAATTTCCAGACCAAGTAAGTTGTGACATATTTTAATAAAGTTATTTATTATATAATTATTAGGAGCTGTTTAAGTCAATGATACAAACTGCTGGATTTTGTCATGCAACTTATGAGTCATTAATTGGGGGTGTGGTTGCTATTCATTCTGGATTTAAACCAATAAAAAGATAAATTGATTTGATATTATTATACTCTCAAATAATAGGGAGAGAGTAACTCTTAACACGAGAGAAATAAAAAGGTGTGTATGTGTAATCTAATGTAAAATCAGTTACTTGAAGATGACCCGTAAATCTAAAATGGATAGACAAATGGATGAATGGACACATAAAAATTAGGTATATTAATAATCCAACCTGTGGACGTTGTGACAAGAGAACTCTTTCCAATGGAGTTGACTTGATAATTTCTTCATTGAATGTTTTAAACCCAATTCCTAAACAAAGCCCATTTATATAAAATATACTCAATATATTATCATGATAGTCACCATATGAAATCTCTGATCATAACTAGTTCCTTCAGGAGGTGCTCTCCTCCGTCTACTTCTTGGGGATGGGTCAGTAATTGGAGTACTAATAACAGATCGAGTCACAACTATATGTATCTAACAAGACAATGATAAGTCAGTTTACTTAGTATATAACATACTGTATCATCACTCATTGTATAGTAACCTAATAATATAGCATCACTTTGTTTCTTATAACGTAATCTATTAATAACTTGTCCAGGTTCCTCTGGACTTGTCATGTATAGGACGCTACCTAAAGAAACAGTTTAAGACTGAGAGATATAAAGTTATCTTACCGTCAGCAAAAAATCTTAAGTATCTATAATACACTACAGTGTGGAATGGTTTGTAGAGATGATCTAAAGAGCGTTCTCCTGGACGAATGTAACTGGATCGGCTGATATATACGCCTATATAACAAGTAGATTAACTGGTTATGTTAACTGGTTTTAATGTACCATTGAAATGAATGTGAGGTCTAGAGATAAATGTGTATCTCCAATTAATGGATGGAGTTATATCTTTTCCCCATAATCTAAAGGAAATAAATATTATAGTAATATTAACACATTGTTACTTGTAGCAAGCTTGTTGCCAGAGCAAATTTTCTCGAGCTAATAAATGAAATCCTTTACAGACCTATGACATGCAATCATATTGTGTGGATTAGACTCCACCCACTAACCATACCAAACTGTTCTAATGACCGAAGATCAAGATCAGGTATAACAACAAGAGAGAGTATGTAACGAAATATTTCTACAGGTAGAGTTGATATATGAGTAGACCCCTAACATAAAACAATACAATTAGTCATTATACATTATATATTATACTTTAGATAATGTATTAGGGAGACAAAGTATAGATGTGTCATCATTGTTATCCAGTGATAGAGTAGATATTGCAACAGTCACCTCTTCTTCTTCAATATTTTCAGTATCATCTGCTATATCCAGATCAATACCTATAAATATTTACATGAACATTTTATGATAAAATGATAAAAATATTTTTCTAGTTACAGTTCATTTCACGAGCCACACCCATTCCCAAAAGGGTGTGGCTCATGAAAATGACATGGCCTGTGTGGCTCACTTTTAGATACTTGATATTGATGTGTTGCTCTTGTCTCAATATCTGGTACTAACTGGACAGCTTGACGATAATACAATATTGCTGTATATAATATCTAATAATACTAATATATCAAATGCAATATTTTACCAGCTGCCATGTCTCGACTTTGTTCAGCATATACTCCCATCCAATACAGTTCCTCTGCCTATAATAAGAGGTAAGTTATTTCTCTCTTTCTCTCTCTACCTGAGACATATTATCTTGTGATGTTTTGCTCAAAGATTTTTCTTTCAATTCTGCCTTCCATTGTTCTCTGAACATAGCTAGTTCTGCTGTATCATCCTAGAGGAGGTTATATCAAGAATATTACAATATAACATACTCACTATTGTCTCTTCCTTCTCATTTATTTCCTCTTCTATATCCTGCACTTCACAGTCCATTTTTGTTATGGTGAGCATTAATCAAAGTGACAACGCCCACTTAAGTAGGCGTGGTTAAAGAAATGGAGGTTGATCAATCTATGCCAGTATTAAAACACAGTGTTCATACACTGGTATTTCGTTCTTTAAAAAGAACACATGACATGTTTTTATCAGAAGAAGGACAACCTGTTCCTGAAGATGAATCTGCGTAAGAACATCAACTTACTAATTTAGTGCTAATATTATCGCCTTCTAACCTAGTCACATGATTAATCACGTGATGCTAAAATATTTCTTTTTGATAGGTTACGGATTAAGATAGCATGTAAAGTTAATGATGAGCATCATTTTGTTAAAGATATAGGTCCGCCCAATGAAACTATAGGTAAAATGGCCACCAAATCAAATAAAACAGGTAGAAAACAATTAAATTCATTAAAATTTAAATGATTCTATTGTATAGATGATCTTAATGAGGCAGTTGATGTTAGAACTGGTCACGCCTATCCTTCAGTACCAGGTATGTCTATTAATTCATAATATTACATTAACTTAATATCCTCTTAATAATGATAGGAGTTCCACTAGGTCCTGGAACAGAAGCTGTTCACCGCCCATTAAGTAAAGAGGGAATACAGAGTGTAGTGGAAGAAGTGGCTGCAAAAAAGAAAGATATGTGAGAGAAGAAAGAGAGAGAGAATTTAATGCTTATTATATGAATGTACATATAGATCATATGGGGCTAGTCTTGGTGATATTCATAGAGGAACTAGGGAAGGTGCCACTAAGGTATTATAATAGAGTTAAGTCATCTAATGTATATATATTATTTAATAGGCTTTAGTTATAAGTCAAGGTACACGACAATTAGTACCAAGAAAAGCTCCTATGGCAATCAAACCACAATGGCATTCTCCATGGAAATTAATGAGAGTATGTTTATTAAGATATAATGTATGTATTGATATATTGTCAGGTTATTAGCGGCCATCTTGGTTGGGTACGTTCAGTTGCTATAGATCCAAGTAATGAATGGTTTGCAACTGGTAGTGGAGATAGAACAATTAAAGTGAGCGTTTGTATCTTTATATCTCATTTCTTTCTCTCTCTTGTTCAGCTCTGGGAGTTATCCAGTGGTCGGTTAAAGTTAACACTCACGGGACACATCAGTAGTGTACGGGGGTTAGCAGTAAGTCCTCGACAACCTTATCTCTTTAGTTGTGGAGAAGATAAACAAGTAAAATGTTGGGATTTGGAGCAAAATAAAGTAAAGAAACATCAAATACTTGTAATAATAGTTACTATTATTATTATTAGGTTATTAGACATTATCATGGACATCTTAGTGGAGTGTACTGTATTTCAATACATCCAACCATTGATGTGATAGTTACTGCTGGTAGAGATGCTAGTGCACGAGTAAGTATAAATATGTTATAAATGGGTTAAAAATTATCAGCTTTTATGCATCTATTTCATTTTATATCTATCCATTTTAATAGGTTTGGGATATGAGGACTAAAGCATGTATCCATACACTCACTGGACATACTAACACGATAGCTGATGTGTTCACTCAAGGACCTAATCCACAAGTAATATTAATTAATTAATTATGATATTATAGGGGCTTACCTTGTTAATATAGGTAGTCACTGGAAGCCATGACAGTACAATTCGTTTATGGGACTTGGCAGCTGGGAAGACCCTCTCTGTATTAACAAATCATAAAAAATCAATACGTTCCCTCGTCAATCATCCCTCAGAGTATGTGTAAATCTTTTGTAACTAGTCATTCTTGTTTGTCTTTCAGGTTTACTTTTGCGTCAGCATCTCCTGATAATATTAAACAATGGAAATTTCCAGATGGCAATTTTATTCAAAATCTCAGTGGTCATCAATCTATTGTTAATACTTTAGCAGTTAATTCAGATAATGTCTTAGTCTCTGGAGGTCAGTATTGTTTAATATTGCTCTCTACTCATATGCCACACCCTCTCATTAGCTGATAATGGTTCCATGCATTTTTGGGACTGGAGAAGTGGATATTGTTTTCAAAAATTACAAACAACAGCTCAACCCGGGTCCCTTGACAGTGAGGCTGGTATATTTGCCGCTACTTTTGATATGAGTGGGTGTCGTCTAATTACTGGTGAAGCAGACAAAACTATTAAAGTTTACAAAGAAGATGAAACAGCTGTAAGCCACACCCCTTTCTACCAATTATATGATAATGAATTTTGTTTTTTTAGACAGAAGAGTCACATCCTATTGAGTGGAAACCACAAATCCTTCGAAGGAAACGATACTAGACCTTTACCTATTTGCTTTTTCTTGTATATAAAACTCTCACTAATGAACGCTTTTACTAACAATGGTTATTATACATATATTACAGCTATATATATATATATATATATATATATATATATATATATATATATACTATACTATATATATATATATATATATACTATACTATATATATATATATATAGCATAGTATAGTTGTGTGTAGGAGTTTGTGCAGGTGTTGTTGCTTTCAAAAACTCCAAATTATTACATAATAAATCTAATAAGTGGCTTGAGTTTGAGCAGTTGTAAAAATTAGTGAATTATTGTTATTATGTTCAAAGAGAGTTTATCCCGTGGGAATTGATTGTGTGCGATGAGCCAGTGAAGATTAGGCTTTGATATTAGTAGGTTTTTAAAAATTAGTAGTAATTAAAGTATTTAACTTTGTCACCAATGTAGGAGTGTCACATGTGTTATCAAATTAGACATTATATCCAGGCAATGCAGTGTGGATATCCCTCCATATTATACATGTCCCTTGTTAGAATTAATTTGATTAAATACACTAATTGTACAGTTCTATAGTAATTAAGTAATAATTAAGTAATTGACTAGTATGTAATTAAAAAGTGTATGTTTTTAATTTTTTAAATCTTTTTTTGTGGATACATAAATGACAACAATCAGTTAAAACTATTAATCTATTTTAACATTGTTATTATCTTTTACAAGTTATTACAGAAAGTTTCTTAATAGTTGTTGTTATAGATATAGCTATCAAAGACAAGGGTACACTCTCTCTGTGGAGGATGTCTCTTGGCTGCATCATAACCATTTGTCTCCAGGACAGAGTAAATATTCTCATAACTATTCATCATAGAAGAAAAACGATTTGACACATAAGAGACTGAGCTATTTGATTGAAAAAGATCAAATGTGTCGCTTCCCACATATGGGAAAGGTCGAGGAACAAGTCGAGCCAATTTGACAGGGGAGTATTCACAACATTGCATTGTACCAGGGCATGGAGGAACATCAATGATATTACAAGGCCGACATTGTGGTTGATAACATATCTTGATACAACCAGGTTGATCTTGAAGGTCATAAAGTTGGCTGGGGCTGTAAGGAATGCCCGGCATAGCGTTGTTATTAGATGCATAGTATGGAAGGTTATGATGGAGAGGAGACTGCCCCTGCCAATCTGCCCATAATTTATCAATAAACCCATGATGTAGGAAAAAGATAGGATCATTAGCAGCATTAATAGTACACATGTGACCACCAATGTTGCAGTGAACTGAATCATGAAGATTACTACTAATAATAGTATGCCATGTATTAAATGATGCAACTCCAATCGCTGAATCATTGCTACTGTAGCACAATCTGGGACATTACCATTGAAACGTCGTCGAAGACAGCCACTACCTGCTGAAGGAGTAACACGCCAACCAGACCATGCAAAAGGTCCTGTAGTAACACAATTTGGATTACCTGGATTACCATTACCACCAAATCCACACTTAGTGTTCCAGACATTAGATTGTTGCCATGTTGTAGGTTCTGCACTCCAGTCCCAATATGGTACAGTGATACGACAATCCACTTTCCTAAGCAGGTTCTCTAGACCTAAAATATACCATCGATGCCAGGGTAGGAAAAACTGTTGGCCATGAATTCCACTTTGAAAGAGAGTCCGATGAGTACGAATTAGTTCATCATAGCTATGCTTATATTGGTTATCTGTAGAAATGGTTACAACTGCGTTTACATAACGACATTTCTCTTCTTGAGTCATACAATTCCATTCCTTTCTCACTCGACAGCAATCAGTAGTGCTACCATTTCTGCAAGTACATCTCCGACCACAATTGTCATAGACAACACCATATCCATAGCAACGTTCTGTAAAAGAAAGCAATGGATATTATAATCTATGCAATATATTTTACAATAATATACAATAAATTGATCAATGTGCAAGTGTATACCTGATGTTTGATGACATTCATTAGCTTTGTCAAGGGTTTGTCTTTTTTGATATGCATAGACATTTTTTGGATAAATTGGAGTTTTTGGTGTTGGACTTGAAGTTCCTGGTGTTGGGTTTGGACCTTTTGGTGTTGGACTTGACGTTCCTGGAGTTGGGTTTGAACTTCTTGGTGTTGGACTTGGAGTTGGTCGATCGTAAGGACCATAAGTTGAATAAGGAGGATGATAATTGTCATAAGGACTGTAATAGGACCGACCGTATTCATCATCATTCATCTCACAATAGCTACTGTCGTATATTGGAGGAGAATAATCTGGTGGAGGGTAATTCTGTGCTGCACCTAAAAAAGATGAAGAATGAACATAAAGAATTGTAATAGAAGATATTTTGATTACAGAACATACTGATTGCAATGAAGTACAGCAGATATGCAAAAAGAAGCTTCATGTTTTATTTCTATTGCTATTAATCTCTTGCAAATGAACTGAAGAAGTGGAGTCAATTTTATTTCTACATAGGCTGCACTTATATGGTTACCACATGGCTGATATAATATCCGGAGGTAAACGGACAGTTAAATCCAGCTATTTGCAGGAGCTCCAGAGAGCTCTGGTAAATGTTTAGTTAATGACAATATTTTTAAATTGAGGGGCAATAATTTGTGTTAATAAATAATAATGTAAATGAGAATTATGAATGGATGTATTTAAAATGTTATAAGGTAGTTTGACCCCAACCATTTTTATTTTCTATAGTTGTTGAAGTTGCCGAAGTAATTGTATCAACTGAACAACAAATGTTATCTCTACGATCAAGGGTAATGGATTAATAATTAACTAAATAGACCAATGGACTATAAAAATGGATGAATTAATAACGTTATATTTTGTCTATTAGTTACAAGGGTAGGCTCGCTCTGCAGATATGGAGGATGTTTCCTTGCTTCATTATAACCATTTGTCTCCAGGACAGAATATATATTCTCATAACTATTCATCATAGAAGAAAAATGATTTGACACATAACAGACTGAGCTGTTTGTTTGGAAAAGATTGAATGAGTCTTCTCCCACGTATGGGTAAGGTCGAGGAACAAGTCGAGCCAATTTGACAAGGGAGTATTCACAACATTGCATTGTACCAGTGCATGGAGGAAGAACATTGGTGATATTACAAGGCGTACATTGTGGTTGATAACAGACAACCAGGTTTTTTATACACCTAAAACTCTCATTGCTAATTTTTTAATTCCATTTTGGGTGTGGTTTACTTATTACTTAGACACCATAACAATAATTATACTATTATATCCGCACATAATTATTTTGCAATTAATAGTACAATAATTACAATATATAAAAAAATTCATTTTGAATTTTTTTCTTCTAGTCTTTCTTTCACAGATATACTAGATATTATTTTTTAAGTTGAATTGCTGTCTTGATCACATTATGATATTTAGGGTATCTAAGAAGTCAAGTTGTATACGTTTGTATATATAATAGAGTTTCCAAGTACATTAAATTGTAATAAATATGAAGAAAATACAGAGATCTGTCTGTCTTTAGTACTATTTCATTGATATATAGCTATAGCAATAGAGAGATGACAACAACTATATATTATTAATAGATTTACAATTAAAAAAATAATAAATTTAAAAAAAAACCCTTGTGTGTTGCCCAAACGATTCCTACTCGCTCACCCACTCAGGCTTCCACTTAGGCTCCAGGATTCCCTGCTATTGCTAGCTGGGACCGCCACCTGGCTTGGTAACCCTCGTCCGAAGACGAGGTAATCCTGGCTGGAGCGTCGCCCTAACTTAAAACCAGCCGTACGGGATTCCAGCTCTTAGGGAATGTCGCATTCAGGAACCGGGAACCACAAATACACCAGCCTCATCTCGTTTAAAGGGAGACTACCAGCCCTATCCTAGTCGGCCTTTCGGATACTCCGTAGAGTATGCTGGTAACCATCTCAGAGGTCTGATGCATTGCAGAACGCTGGCCCACAACACACTGGCACTCATGACTGTTTGAGTTTCTTTTTATATGTACTGAAGATTTTGTCTTCAGCCTCTTGTGGGGCGCAACTCGCAGCACTATGAATCTCATTAACGATACTTCAGCCTATGATTACAAATATCGGTGCACTAAAGAGGCTATTTAAATAACTAAAATTAGTCCCATTTAAGCAAACTAGAATAACACCTCTAATTATATTAATTTTTATCATTATTTAATGTTATTAGCACAACAAAGAAAGAAAATAATCTCATAAACGGTAAGTTAAATTCTTTTAAACCACACAATTAATTGAATGTTTACACTAGATCACATGATAGAGTGGAAGCCCAAATCTTTCAATAAAAACATTATATTTTGACATAAACTGTTCTTTACACTTTCAATTTTTTTCAAAAAAAGATACTAACTAATTGTGAATGCATTGTTTAATAAAGTAATCAACAAAAACTATGCAAATATTGAACAGATTGACTTTAAAATTATTACAAATTATTTCTTAATAGTTATCACTTTTTATTAACAGTTAAACAATGCCATCATATATGCATGCTTGACCAATGCATTTACAATCACACATGTCTACAAATTTACATCATGAGGTGTTGAAAGTAGCAAATGTCACACTGTTTTCAAATCACCCAAATCGTCTTTCACAGTGATATTGAGTGGAAACACAGATCCTTCAATGAAAATGTCATGTTTGATATAAGACAGTTCACAGTTTCAATTTTTTATTCAAAAAGATACTAATTGTGAATGCATTGTTTAATAAAGTAATCAACAAAAACTATGCAAATATTGAACACGTTGACTTAAAAATTATTACAAATTATTTCTTAATAGTTATCACATGGCTCATTATAGATATAGTTATCAAAGACAAGGGTACACTCCCTCTGCAGATATGGAGGACGTCTCCTGGCTTCATCATAACCATTTGTCTCCAGGACAGAGTAAATATTCTCATAACTATCCATCATAGATGAAAAACGATTTGACACATAACGGACTGAGCTGTTTGTGTTGAAAAGATTGAATGAGTCTTGTCCTACGTATGGGTAAGGTCGAGGAACAAGTCGAGCCACTTTTGTGGGAGAGTACTCACAACATTGCATTGTACCAGGGCATGGAGGAACATCACTGATATTACAAGGCCTACATTGCGGCTGATAACAGATCTTGATACAACCAGGTTGATCTTGAAGGTCATAAAGTTGGCTGGGGCTGTAAGGAATGTCCGGCATAACATTGTTATTAGATGCATAGTATGGAAGGTCATGATGGAGAGGAGACTGCCCCTGCCAATCTGCCCATAATTTATCAATAAACCCATGATGTAAGAAAAAGATAGGATCGTTAGCAGCATTAATAGTACACATGTGACCACCAATGTTGCAGTGAACTGAATCATGAAGATTACTGCTAATAATAGTATGCCATGTATTAAATGATGCAACTCCCAATCGCTGAATCATTGCTACTGTAGCACAATCTGGGATATTACCATTGAAACGTCGTCGAAGACAGCCACTACCTGCTGAAGGAGTAACACTCCAACCAGACCATGCAAAAGGTCCTGTAGTCACACAAGTTGGATTACTATTACCACCAAATCCACACTCAGTGTTCCAGACATTAGATTGTTGCCATGTTGTAGGCTCTGCACTCCAGTCCCAATATGGTACAGTGATACGACAATCCACTTTCCTAAGCAGGTTCTCTAGACCTAAAATATACCATCGATGCCAGGGTAGGAAAAACTGTTGGTCATGAATTCCACTTGAAAAGAGAGTCTGATGAATACGAATTAGTTCATCATAGCAACGTTTATATTGGTTATTTGTAGAAACAGTTACAACTGCTTTTACATAACGACATTTCTCTTCTTGAGTCATACAATTCCATTCCTTTCTCACTCGACAGCAATCAGTAGTATAACCATTTCTGCAAGTACATCTCCGACCACAATTGTCATAGACAACACCATATCCATAGCAACGTTCTGTAAAACAAATTTTTCATAATGGATTTGTTATGCATATTTTTGTACCTGGTTTTTGTCGGCATTCATCAGCTCGCGCACATGCAGGATAAACAAGAGTTTGTCTTTTACCACGTCCAGGAACTCTTGGATAAGTTGGAGGTCTTGGTGTTGGACTTGGAGTTGGTTGATCGTAAGGACCATAAGTTGAATAAGGAGGGCGATAATTGTCATAAGGACTGTAATAGGGCCGACCATATTCATCATCATTCATCTCACAATAGCTACTGTCATATATTGGAGGAGAATAATCTGGTGGAGGGTACTCCTGTGCTGCACCTAAAAAAGATGAAGAATGAACATAAAGAATTGTAATAGAAGATATTTTGATTACAGAACATACTGATTGCAATGAAGTACAGCAGATATGCAAAAAAAAGCTTCATGTTCTATTTCTGTTGCTATTGATCTCTTGCAGACGAACTGAACTAGTCCAAATATGCCGTTCATTTTATATTCTGCATAGGGTGCACTTATATGGTTACAACGTGGGTGATATAATATCCGGAGGTAAACGGACAGCTAAAGTGTTATGAACCTTCAACCTCAGCTAGTCGCGGGAGCTCCAGAGAGCTCTGGTAAATATTTAGTTAATGATAATTATTTTGAAATCGAGGGACAATATTTTATATTAATATTGTAAATGAGAATTATGTATAGATGTACTTAAAAAGTTATAAGGTAGTTTGACCCCACCCATTTTTATTTTCTATAGTTGGTGAAGTTGATAATGATGCCGAAGTAATTGTATCAACTGAACAACAAGTGTTATCTCTACGATCAAGGGTAATGGATTAATAATTAACTAAATAGACCAATGTACTATAAAAATGGATGAATTAATAACGTTATATTTTGTCTATTAGTTACCTCATTCTGATTCTCCCCAAGACCCCTCTCATATTCCTGTATTAACAGATGATGAGTTCTCTAGTGATAGTGACTCTGATATCGAACCTGATTTACCACCAGGTACTAGTAATAACCACACCTACTCATTACATTTATCCACACCCACAGGTCTTGATGGAGCAGCATTTCAGAGTCGATTACCAGCTAATAAATTAACTAAACAAGAAATGGATTTCTTTCCTGACATAGCTAGTGGCTCACAGTCAGCCATAATGGAGTTCCTATTTATTCGCAACAAATTATTACAAGCTTGGTTACAAGATCCACTTAATGAACTCACACCAGAGAAAGGACAGTCTGTAGTCCACCTACCACATCCAGGTATGTGTCCATTATATCATGTATATGTCTATTATGTCTATCTTAATTGTTGTTGGTCCATTTTTCAAAGGATATTGTCTATTTCTTCATCTATTGATCCATTTATTTATCTGTCTGTCCATTATGTACAGGTAAGAGTAACTTAGTAATGAGAACACATGGTTATCTGACGCGATATGGTTATATTAACTTTGGAATCTTTCAACAACAGAATCCTCTAGAAGGTACACACCCACACACATATAGTGTCATTATTAATACATGTTTTAGGTAAAATGCCATTTAAAGTGGTCATAGTTGGTGGTGGTATTAGTGGATTAATGGCTGCAAGACAACTCCAATATTTTGGTCTGGAAGTCACAATTTTGGAAGCTCGAGTATGACTAATTCAAATTTTTACACACTTTGTCAAGTTAATTAGGATCGTATTGGTGGGCGTGTCCATACATTTCGTCGTGGTGCCTACTCAGCAGATTTAGGTGCTATGGTAGTCACTGGATTAGGTAAGCTGAACCACACCCACAAACCATGCCCATACATTGTCTTATATAGGAGGTAATCCTTTGGCTGTGATCCGTAAACAAGTTGGACTCCAAATGTCAAAGATAAGACGTCGTTGTCCTCTTTATTATACCACAGGAGAAATGATCCCACGAGAACGAGATCGTACTGTGGAGCTCGAGTTTAATCGTCTCCTTGATGCTGTGTCACACTTATCTCATCACTTACAAGTGGACCAATTAAATGGGCAACCCCTGTCATTAGGACAAGCATTGGAACTAGTTATTCAGTAAGTTTACCAGTACAGCAAATGTAGAATATATGCTATGATCGTTCATTGCTATGGTAGTTCATTGCTAGTGTAGTTCAATGTTATAGTAGTTCAATGTTATAGTAGTTCATTGCTATGGTAGTTCATTGCTAGTGTAGTTCAATGCTATGGTAGTTCAATGTTATAGTAGTTCAATGTTATAGTAGTTCATTGCTATGGTAGTTCATTGCTAGTGTAGTTCAATGCTATGGTAGTTCATTGCTAGTGTAGTTCAATGCTATGGTAGTTCAATGCTATAGTAGTTCAATGTTATAGTAGTTCATTGCTATGGTAGTTCATTGCTAGTGTAGTTCAATGCTATGGTAGTTCAATGCTATAGTAGTTCAATGTTATAGTAGTTCATTGCTATGGTAGTTCATTGCTAGTGTAGTTCAATGCTATGGTAGTTCAATGTTATAGTAGTTCAATGTTATAGTAGTTCATTGCTATGGTAGTTCATTGCTAGTGTAGTTCAATGCTATAGTAGTTCAATGTTATAGTAGTTCATTGCTATGGTAGTTCATTGCTAGTGTAGTTCAATGCTAGTGTAGTTCAATGTTATAGTAGTTCAATGTTATAGTAGTTCATTGCTATGGTAGTTCATTGCTATGATGTGGTAGCCTTCACTAATTAATTTAATATCACTGTGGTCTCTTTCATCTGTCTAGTCTGACATTGTTATCTTAACATCTCTTTGATCCTACTAGCTTGGGTACTTTACCAACTGTTAAGAGGCTGCAGTTTCATGCTTCATCAGATGTTATTTATAGTAGAGCTATAATTTGTTGAATATATTTACTATTATTACTCAAACTCAATACATTTCTATTGAAATATATTTACTTGATAGACTTCAAGAAAAACATACAAGAGAAGTAATGAGAGATCACTTAAAAAATGTGACAGTTGCTCAAACTGACTTGAAACGTGTTCATCAACAGCTAATGGATATACAGCATAAAATAAAACAATCTTATCAAAGACAACAACAATTATTAGCAGCACATAGTAGCAAGTTAGTGTATCTATTATGTGATCAGTTATTGTCCATTTATCAAATCATTCATCCATTTATAAGATTATATATCCATTTATCAAATCATTCATCCATTTATAAGATTATATATCCATTTATCAAATCATTCATCCATTTATAAGATTATATATCCATTTATCAAATCATTCATCCATTTATAAGATTATATATCCATTTATCAAATCATTCATCCATTTATAAGATTATATATCCATTTATCAAATCATTCATCCATTTATAAGATTATATATCCATTTATCAAATCATTCATCCATTTATAAGATCACATGTCCATTTATCTAGTGCCAGTGATGTGGAGTTTATTAAGAGATCTACTGAACAAGAGCTTATCCAGTTATTTCAGTATTATGATACACTTTTAGAACAGAGACAAGATTTAGAAAACAAAGTTGATGACGCTGATGATGCAGATATTCCTGCTGTCTATCTCTCCCCAAGAGATCGTCAAATTTTAGACTGGCACTTTGCAAATTTAGAATTTGCCAATGCTAGTCAACTTCGATTTTTATCTCTACGTCACTGGGACCAAGATGATGATTTTGAATTTACTGGTGCTCATTTGTGCTTGCGTGATGGATATGATGCTCTACCTAAGTCTTTAGCCAAAGGTCTTGATATTCGGCAAAATACTGCTGTGTCTGCCATTCATTATAATGTTGATGGTTGGTACATGTGTAACTCCGCCCATTAATGATGTCATTATGATATTAATTGTCTAGGTGTTGAGGTTCATGCTCGTTCTACTGAGTCTGGATGTTCCAGTATATTTAAAGCTGATGCTGTAATTGTTACTGTACCATTGGGAGTATTAAAAGCAGGTACTGTGACATTTCATCCTCCACTACCAGAATGGAAACAACAAGCTATTAATAATTTAGGATTTGGGTTACTGAATAAGGTAGGATTGAAATGTGATGTAGATTTGACTCTCTGTCTCTGTCTCTCTCTGTCTCTCTGTCTCTCTGTCTCTCTCTCTCTGTCTCTCTCTCTCTGTCTGTCTCTCTCTCTCTCTCTCTCTCTCTCTCTCTCCAGGTTATTTTATGCTTTGAACAAAGGTTCTGGGATGCTAATGTTCATTTATTTGGTCATGTAGCTACTAGTACTACATCACGTGGAGAACTCTTCATGTTTTGGCATCTCAGTTTTACTCCAGTATTGATTGCACTATTAGCAGGTCAGTAATACTACAGGTCAACAGACAACTGACTATTCATGTCTCTTGGTGTTACTTTAAACAAGTTCAAAGTCTTTAATTTGTTAAATAAATATACTGAGAATGTTCACATAATACAGGTACCAGACTTGGGGTCAAATAAGCTAGTATTTGTATTTAGTTATATTTAAATATATTTTAATAATATTTGTATTTGCATTTTGAAGTTTGACAAGTCTAGGTATTTGTATTTGTAACTGAAATGCACTACAAATGTATTTCAAATACAGCTAAATATTTATGAAATACATTTCATTTAATGTGAGAAATGACAAATTAAGTAGTATAAAGGAGGTTTATGATTTGATGTCTTTCATCACTTGTTCTAAGTACATCCAGGAAGGTACTGTTTAAATGATAAAACTTTTGAAACGCTAATGTTTGTTCGATGTAACAAATAATACTAATCTTATATTGTGTTCAATTTAACTTATGAAATCTTTCAGACACATCAATGGAAGTATTTGTATTTGAAATACAATTATAGTATTTGTAATTGTATTTGAAATACAATGTTGTAAACAGTCAGGTCTGGAGTATGTAATACTAATAGTAATTATGTTTGAAAATAGTAGTGTAATAGGAATACTAATAGAAAGGAAAGTATATTACATCTCTATTACATTACTGTTTAGTCCTGTGTTGTGTTAGTTAGCAATTTAACATGTGTCTCTGACTCTCTGTCACTCTCTGATCAGGTATAGCAACATACATCTGATGCTTAGTAGACAATAATAGGACAAAGAAACAACTTATTCAACCATAGCACTGTTAGCATATAGTGACAAAGGCAGTATTTAAGGCACATAGAATAAGCTGGGCTTCATTGCAGCTCCATTTTACTGACTTTTCAAGCTAAGTGTGCTTATAGTGATGGCTACTGAATCCAGAGTGCTGGGTCATTTTGAGGCAAAATATAAGCACTGCAGTGCTGTGATCTCAGGATCTACAAAGACTTGCTCTAACTTTTTTGTAATTTTTTGACCTGACATGTGCTCCCTAAGTGACTCTGTACTTCAAAAACTAATCACCATAAAATGCAATGGACATGTTAGTAATCTTACAACTGCTTGATTTAATTTCTTAAATACAAATTATAAAATTTTAATCCTGTCCTGAAGTAATACTAACAGTAATAGACTACATTGGAATGTAATTGACCCCATGTGTAATAGGTACATATATTATTGACGTTTATATCTGCAGGTGATGATGCTGTTAAATATGAGAGTTTACCTGATGATGTCATTATTGCTAAAGCAATGGCCGTCCTCAGATCCATATTTGGAGACGAGACAGTACCTGAAGTAAGGGCTATAATTATTAGGGGTTACCTCTTGTTGTTATTTTTCAGCCTAAAGAAACTTATGTCACTCGTTGGAGAGGAGATGAGTACGCCCGAGGCTCATATACATATGTCTCATCTGGTTCAAGTGGAAATGATTATGATTTTTTGGCAGCTTCTGTTAGTCCCACAAGAGCAGGCAATATAATACCAAGGTAATTAGGTAGTTAATTAATAGGGGTTATAAAATAAAATGTAATTTTTGAAGGGTCCAAAATTTTAGGGCTTTATGTATTCATTAGTGAGAGATTGGTATAATTATTTAGCAATTAGTAAGGGGTTTGGTTATTTCTTATTTAGACCACGTGTGTTCTTTGCTGGTGAACATACTATGAGAAATTATCCAGCCACAGTCCATGGGGCTTTACTTAGTGGCTTAAGAGAAGCTGGAAAAGTTGCAGACTTCTTGTTGGGGGCATCATACACACCACGCCCACTTTCCTCATCAGCAGAAGTAGCTCAACCTCCAGTTGCATTGTCAGAACTGGTGCAAACAATTCATGCTTAACTTAACCCCACCCATCCCACTCCACCCACATAGTAATTGCCTTTTCTATCCACAGATTATATTGTCATTATTTTGGGTTTATTTAATCTTGGCTAAATGCTTCGTATATATTTCTACAGTAAGTCATCAAGTCCACATGATTTACCATCTCCTATGTGTGTGTGTGTGTGTGTGTGTGTGTGTGTGTGTGTGTGTGTGAGAGAGAGAGAGAGAGTGAAAACATCATTGGACTAAATACCAGATTATACCTGTAACATTGTATGATGATAAGTTGGTTGAAGAAGCAGCAGTGAGTGATCAGACACAATAGGTATAACTCGTGCTAAAGGTAAGGAATGTGAACTAAAGAAGATAAGAATAAATTGCCATAAATGGTATTTATTTTTATACCTTTGTGCAGCAGAATGGAATGATTCTGTTAGATTATAATGAAAATGAGAGAGAGCTCTCGTTACTAGTTCTTTTAAAATAGTTTCAGTGTCTCCACTAATAAAATATTATATCAATGAGATAAGGACACATACTTACATTTCAAGAGCATCCTGTGTAGCCGATAGTAGTTTAGATATTCCTTCATTATTCTATATCACAATATTACAATATAATCTATATTATGTCTTACTGAAGGGAGGGGCGTGTCTTGTGGTATCATATATTGCACTAACCATGACGTAGATCCTGTCCTGTTTACAGGAATTAAAATAATATGATAAATATTACGATACTTTGATTCAGCAACTTGGTTCAAAATATTAGTAAGTAACTGATCAATAGTGTCCAGTGTTAATTGGTGTTTGAGTGAATATGATAACAAGACACGTTCAGTAGCTCCTGTAATAACTTGTATTAATGAGGCTAGACCTAGTGTTAGAAATAGTTAATTATCTTCTAATTAAAGGATTAGAGTAATTGATAATGATATTTAAAGAGTTGATGTGAACACAATTTTTAAAGGGGAAGTTCCTTCATAAAACTGATAATTAAATCTAACTTACCTCTTTGTAAAGATTGATGGACTATAGTAAGGTAGACTTTCTGTAAATCCCCTCCCTATTTGAACAACGTAACAATAATAATACCACATACATTAGGTATACCAATTTGTTGCCATGGCGATATAGGTACCCAGAGAGAACACTCAATTGGACACGTACCACTACTACCATCATGGTACACAGGCAGGCACTAGCAATGGCACGAGAAAAACCTGAGTTATACAATAATTATAGCATACTCAAAAGGGGTGTGGCTAACTTGTGACTTTAAGTGTCTCCCATAATGCTAATTTGTTTTGTGGACTAAGAATTAATAGAAGTTAATTTAATATTATTTAATTAATGTATTACTTGTCCTTTATATCTGTAGTAATTTTATCAGTATTAAGATGTTGTATAAGGATCTCCTGTGATTGCCCTAATAAGTTTGTCACTAAAAATAATAAAATATTACTAAAAATAGTAACAATTGTTACATAGAATATTAATAGCTGTCACTAAATATAGTACTAAAATACTACTAAAAATAGATTATATATAGCTATATCAAATATTAATAAGTTTTTACTAAATATAGGAGATAGTGTTAATTACTAAATGATATCTAATTTGATTAATACAGTACATGTTACTAAGTATAGTAATATTTGATATCGTGTAGAATTGCTAAATTTAGTAACACCCACTATACATAATTAATATTTACCTGTTCTAAAGGAGTTTTGTTGAATGCAAATATATTGTTCACGACGTCTACCACAAAATAAATATTATTAAAATGACAACACAAACTCACTTTAGTTCTTCGTCTTGCTTATCAAGTCCACCATTAGTATCAAGAATTCTCCGATAAACAGTCATTCCACAATATATAACTCCTACACATAAATAAATTAGAAAAAATTATGCTATTTATCTTATTGACCTCCTGTAACGACTCCTGCTACAGCTAATCGTTTTCCCCAACGAGTTATGAACGCTACCTTACCCATGATCCAAAAAGATGGGACGTGTCTGCAATATTCTCAGCCACTCCTATTATGCAAGTAGTTATACGGACGTGAACGGAAATGTTTAGAAATTTCTATAGAAATACAATGCGGGATAAAACAAACTAATACGCCTGCTCCGTATACTGCTATTGATCGCGCGACAATTGTAATTTTAATAATAATAATATTATAATTGAGCAAATAATTTTCTCAACGGTTCTTTTATACAACATCCTCTTAATTTCCAGTCAAGTGCTTCAAAATCAACAACCTCTATTAATTCTTTTTGTAGATGAAATGGTCTATAAAAATAATGTACAATAATTCATTTTATTAACAGCAACTTACAAACATAATGGTCCAAATATTCGCTCAGTAAGAGCACACATTGCACCAAATAATTGTAAATGAATTAATTGATCAGGTAACATCTGAACAATCTAATAATAATTAATATATTTTAAAATAATTCTTTATTTTATAAAGTGTTACCTCCAAAATGTCTTCAGCCTGTTCTTTTGTAATACATTGATGATGTGCATCAATTAAACCTTTAATAATAATATCCTATTAAATAGAACAATAAGACTATGTTATTATGTCAATGATACATTAATATTTTATGTATAGGAGACATTAGTACATTGATATAGTAGACAATAGGATCATAGTACAGATATAGATAGATATAGATATATTTACTTTTCCACTGATAGTGGTCGAGTTAAACTGCTTTAATTTTGAAAATACTTTAGAATAACGCGATCTTCTTTGATAGCTAAAGAAAATATCAAATAAAACAATGATACTTAAGACAATACCTAATGACACAATGATGTGTAAGATATTGTGTTGGTGACATATCTATAGGAAATAACAATAACAAAAGTCTGTATTACAAATAATAAATGTTGCAATAATACTTTGTAATTCTAATAGATCCATTGGTAATTCAAATCTTGTTGTCATGGAGCTAGCTCCTGTGATACTATCCAACCAATCAAAATTACCAGTTGATGTTTTGATTAGTGACTTCTAGCGGTAATAAAATGTGTTTAAAAATTATGTTGACATAAAAAAATTACTTTTTTAAAAAAGTCTTCTTCATCAGCATTATTGTCATCGTATTGTCCATGTAATCTTTCAAACTTATAAGCAATAAGATTATTTGTTGATATTTGTTATAAAATACCTCACGATCTCTATCTTCTTTATTAAATGCATCTATTTTGTCATGATCTGTCTCACCTAACAACCGACTATTAATAAAAAGCTCATCATAATATATCCAGTTATAGGAGGAAACTTACCTAATGGTGCTTCCATCTTGTCCTATATTATCATTATCCAGTCCCCCAATATGATTCTGCTGTAATAATAATATCAATAATAAAAACTTATTATCTTACTCCATCTTTATTTCCTTCTTCGTCACTATCTCCTCCTCCTCTTCCTCTTCCTCCTTCTCCTTCTCCTCCTCCTTCATCTTCAAGATGTCCTCTCTTCTTTCTACTTCCACCATGGCTATCATCAGAGAAGTTGCTATCATCATCTTCCAGCAGAGTTCCTAATTCTGTAGTCTCACTAAATTTTTGACCACACCCTTTGTCCGTTTCACTTTTACGTCGAGTTATATAAAATCGTGTCCCATAATCACTTCTTGGTCGTCTTGATCTCCTTTGATGTAAAGTAACATCCCAGTCTTTTGTTAAAAGCGGCTTTTCCTTCCAAAAATTAAAGTACTGAGGTACACTAGTTAAAGCTACAGGAACTGTCACTTCCTTCATTCTTTGAATAGGACCTTGAGTTGGAACATGAGCAGCTGCTGCTGACAATGGACGTCTCTAGATATAAAGAAGATATTAATATATGTTAATTAATTTATATAACTATATATCCTTAGAGGATTTATTAAAAATACACTTACAAGAGGTTGAGCTGTGCTTGGTCTTGTAGCAGTAGATCGCTGTGGAGTTCCTCGTCTAAGAGAGTTGTTGGCAGGAGCAGGATATGCACTAGTAGGTCGACTCAATTTTCTTTTACTAATAGTAGTTACTACTGGGGGAGATACTGTAGAGGGACGTGGGCGAGCCGATGTGATGCCTGTTGAAGAGATAGCCTGGAATATCTATGACAACTTGGTGTTAACTAACGTTGTCTTTGCCATGATTTTGGAGGAGCTGATTTTGGTCTTGAAAGAAGCGATGGAGTACTACTTGAATACCAACTATCGTCATTGCTATTGGTATTAGAATACAAATCTTCAGAAGCTATTGGTAACTGAGATACCTACACACAACATTTACTAATATTACCATAAACTGCAGTATTAGTATGTATACCTGTGACCCATATATTGAGTATAATGCAGTACTAGATCCTCCAGCATCTAGGTCAGTTCTACTACCAGCAATAGCAGCAAGCCAAGGAAGCCTAGAATCCATCATCACGCACCAACAAAAATTATTAATTTTATATAAAGCCTATTAATAGTAACTTAAATTTATTCATTGATACTGTAATAAAATTTATAGCCTTGAAAGTATATTTATGATGTAAACAAAACTGAACTGATCATGTTCTGGTATGTATTAGCCCTCACACATATTAAGAGACTATAATACAATATATTACACAAGTGACTACTATGTTTGTACATGAGATTAAGAACTGGTCTTGAGCTTTCCAGCCATTTCTTTTTCTAACAATAAATGTTCCTACAGTAATAATATTAATATTATAATAATTTGATGATGTTTTTTACTTTATGGAGGATTTCAAGTTGTAGTTTTAATTCATCTGTTTCCTCTTGTTTTCGACGCAACTCTCCATCCATTCTATCCATTTGGTAATGTAGTTTCTAAATGGATGAATATCCATATAATAAATGGATTAACAAACAAATTAATGGACAAATGTGTTCTTTGTACCTTCATTTCTAACTTGTTAGGTGAACCAGTTGTACTAGGAGTGACATGAATACGCACTTTCCCAAAACTCTATAGTAAAGATTAAAATAGTATGATATTTGTACCAACCTACCTCTCCAGATGTGTGCTGTACCATTTGTCGTAGTGCAGTTAATTCAGATTGATGAACCTGTAGTGAAATACATTAAGTGTTTATTGGTACAATAATACATGTAATGTCATAAAATTGAAGTGATTTCATTATCTATGACTTTAGACCATTTTTCAATTCAAACAATTGAAAATTAAGTCAATTGAATTTTTTTATGAAGTTAGCTACATAGGTCCTTGTTAAGTGACATTAGTATTACTGTTCTCAAATGTTACATTAAACTTTTAAAACTATTATAATAATACCCTTATTCTATTGGTACATTTACACATACATTGATATACTGGTAATGGTTTAACCCATTGTTAACTGATGTACCTTAGTTAAGTGTTCCTTTTGATTCTTCAATGCTTCTTCTTTCTCAAGTTGAGCTTTTGTACGTAATTGTTTTATTTCCATTGCCTTAAAAAGGTAAATATCGTGTGATAGTCATGTGACACACTGAATGTACCTTATCTCGAGCTGTAGCTGCTATTGTTTGTTTTTCATGACGTAACTGTTCTTTGACATGTGCTAATTCGCGATGTAATTCTTCATTCTCAGTTTTAAGTCCTTGCTATAACACAAATTTAAAAATATTACAAAAACCTGTCAAACCTGATTAGTTTTCTTGATCAACTGGTTCTCCTTTGTTCGTAGATGACGACACTCTTCTTCAAGTTTTGTAACTTTTTCACGATATTCTGCAATTTTCTACACAAAATTTTATAATTACCACGAAACACTAAACACAACACTAAACACTAAACACACATTGTGTGACTACATATAAAATATAGTGAGACATTCTTTGTCGTTACCAAGCAGTAACCAACCTGATCCATTTTATGTTTCAAATCCAATATCTCTTTATCTTTAGCATCTCGTATTTCCTCTTTTGCTCGTGCTATCATTATTTGCTGATTTTGTTGCAACAATCGATAATCACGCTTCATATTATCTAACCCCTATTATGAAAAAGTGACGATTGTGAACGTTCATTTAAAATTTTTATGACATTTTATGTAAATAGTATTTTACAAGCAGTGCATTCTACATACAAATATGTCGCATTATATTAGAGAGATTGGTGCATGAAATGATTCAAGGAAAATAAAATAGAATTAATTATTAAACACTCTTAGGACGGATGACCTCTTCTAGTTCACGGCACTGACGCTCCTTCATCCATAGCTCTGAACGAAGCCACTCCTCCGTGTCAGACAGTTTGCGTTTGTGGTCCTCTTCTTCATTTCTTCGTACTCTTTCAACATCTCTAAGTTTTTTCTGTGTTGTATCTAGTTCAGCTTTCAGAGCTATTGTATCTCGCTTGTAACCTAAAGCCTGTGGAATAAAATAAAAAATTGATAATTAGATATTAATGGTAGAAGAATGGATACTTAAATGAATGGAAGAAGAAACAAACTTACATCTTCTCTAGTCATTCCAGGTGGTAATCTTGTACTAGGCTTCATTTCAACTATATTCTCAGGTTCACCATCACTAAACAAAAAATGAATGATATAATTTTTTTTCAAAGAATGCAAATAGCTGTTCTCTTCTTTCGTTGTGTGTATTCTTTACCTGCTTCTTTCAAACTCCTCCTCTTCAATTGTGGGTTCTTTAATAGACTCCATTAAAGAGGGTGGGGCTGGAGACAATCTGTTCCTATAATGGTTGTAGCTAGAAGTAGAAGGAAGAGAGAGACGACGCGTTTCATAAAATAAATCATTAGGTGCTGTTAGAGGACCGTTAATACTAAAACGTCGTGGAAACACACCCTCTAAAGGGTCATCGCAGGGAGGAGAGAGGGAGCGATCATCAAGAGTAGAGCTACTCGAACGAGAAAGACGCTGTTGTTGCTGGTACTCTGTCAAACTTCTCCTAATTTTCGCCTGCTCATTAAAAGGCCAAGGTAATTCATCGTCATCCACTTCAGGAATTTTTTGATGCTGCAACCATGACAATAGTTCTGGAGGGGCGTGGTGAACTCCTCTTCGTCGTTGACGGGTGGCATCTTCCACTGGGAGAGTAAGTTTTGCCTCTTCTTTAGCAACATCATCATCATAAGATGTGATAGAGAAATAAACAGTTGAATCTTGTTCACTCAACAATGATTCCATTGACATACGATAACCCTCCCTGTTTGGTAAAGACCTCTTACGATTGGCGACATTTAAACTAGTTCCAAGTTGTCCTGTAGACAAATCAAGGTAAGAGTGATCTAAAGAGACTCGAGGGGACAACCAACGTGGGGATGGTGAAAGGTCACTAGCTGTCTCTTCTGGTACCGGCTCTAATTGGACATATTTCCGATTATAAACAGAAAAGGAAGGATCAGACATTGAAGATAACGGAAGAGTGGAGGGTGGGGCTGGCTGGGGGGGAGGGGAAGATGGAGGAGGTGACTGTTTAAAGGATTTAGTGGATATAAAATTGTCGGCAGTAGCTCCCAAAGGAAGATCAAATTCTTGAACATCAGCTACACTGGATGTCACATAATGGGATATAGGTGGTTCAGAGACAGGAGCACCTGGAGGTGAGTATACATCCATCAAGATGTGTTCAAACATGACAGATGGTTTAGCTGTGTCTAATTCTGGTGGTATAAACCTATCTGGTATTAACTGTGGGCTATCAAAATCTCCAAATCCAAGACCTGATAATATATCAGTAGCTATTGAATGAGGTGACACAACTTCAAATAAAGAGTGAAAACTTATAGTATCACTAGAGCCACCAACACTGCCCAGACTAAGATGTTTTGTTAATCGACCTCTTCTTTGTTTTGTCTGTGTGCTACCACTATGAGAAGAGCTGTCATCATCTTGTTGTAATTTTCTAAAGGTACCTTCATCGAGGCTGCCTGTTCTTAATGTGTTTGATAATGCTGGAATACTTTTTCTACTTCTTTCACATTTTGTATCTGGTTTGTATTTGTTACTGCTATGTGACTGACAATCTACTATACCTGAGTCTCCGCCCACAGCTGATGAGGTGTCGTCAGCTATTGGAGCAGCTGCAACAAGTGGATTGCTACCAGTAGAGTCTGATAAACAACGTTTCTTTATTTTTATTTCAGAAGATCTCTTTGACACGACGGGATCACTATTTTTGCGTTTATTGTCTTCCTTAATTCCGTCTAATAATTTTACTGCTGCCAAAAATGCTTGTTGATGCTCCCTCTCTCCAGTAACAAGACTCCGCCCATTTTTATAGAAATAGCTACATAGAGAGAGAACACAAAATACCACATCACTACACATACTGGCTACCCAGTAATAAATGATCATGTTAAAATACATGTATACTATATCACCCTCCCACAACACACACATACACACACACACACACACACACACACACACACTTAGATACTTACATTATACTGGGTAACCACGTATGTGTGTGTGGGTGTGTTCTCTCTCTACTACAAATATTTTAAATAATGCACGCAACAATAAGTAAAAGGAACTTATACAACTGTTCTCTGCCATATTGACAATTATTACAAGGAATTGTTTACACAATATACAGAGTTACATTTTAACTGTCATAATTTATTTCCACAGTGTCAGAAGTTGTTTAATATTATCATTAAGATATTAATATGCAATGATTAGTAATACCTTATATAAACAATCATTATGATTACATATCTCTCCCACACATAACATACCTTGTTTCCTTGGTCTTTAACTGTTCCTCTTCTTGTATGTTATCTGAAAAAAAGGAAAGATATTTACCATTCTATGAACACCTGTCATACATCCACTCAATGACTAAAATATTACATCATTATGATGCAATACTAGTGTTTAATATACTAACCATATCCCTCACAAGGATCAAAACATCCTAACATTTAATAGCCATGGGATATATTGACAAATGTTGTCAATTTAGAACTAAAACTTACCTATAGAGCTAACTGTGGATGGTTTCCGACTGTCATATTGGCTATCATTGTCATCATCATTACCTAATATGGTATATAATCAATAATTGACAGACCACTAATATACAATGTTATTATAAGGTATTTAATATTCATTAATACTAATAAAATAATTGAATTAGTGTTGATTGAATGTGAAACTGTGTTTAATGATTTATTGATAAAATATGTTAAGTAGTAGTTATATGTGTAGTTACCATGGTGATAATCTTGGTTTATAATCTGAGATTGCTCTAATGAAGGGGCGGTCCAAACATTAAGAACGTTTTGTCTGGAAGGATCAGTCTATAAGAAAGGGAAGAGAGAGAGAGGGAGAGAGGGAAAGAGAGAGAGAGAGAGAGAGAGAGAGAGAGAGAGAGAGAGAGAGAGAGAGAGAGAGAGAGAGAGAGAGAGAGAGAGAGAGAGAGAGAGAGAGAGAGAGAGAAAGAAAGAGAGAGAGAGAGAGAGAGAGAGAGAGAGCAAAGGACAGAGAAATAGAGCATTAGTAACAAAATCTCAAAGGTTGATAATTTCTTTGATCACTCACTAACCCGTGACCTCATCTATGATATACTCATATATAGTGTGAACGAGACTACACTAACTAAATTAACTAATACACATTTCAACTCACTACAATATTCAATTCTCAATTGTATTAATAGTACATCATAACACCTTGTTTTAATTTAATGTGAAAAATACAATATTTTCAATGAAAATGGATGCATGGAAACTAAATAGATGGATAGACCAATAAATGGATGGCTAACTGGATGAATGGATACATGGAACAGGTGTCCATATGGTCATTATTTTGACATGTGGGCAGACCAAATTTTGTATGGAAAATTAAGTGTTTATCAAATAGAATACAAGTAAACAACAAATAAACATTATATTAAATAAATGTTATTACAGAATGCTTAGTTTTTATATCTAGAAATAACTACTAATATAACTTACTTGATGTTGGAGAATGCTACTGGGAGCCTCTAATAAAACAGGAGGTGGTGCTAGCACTATTGATATAGAAAGAAAAGATGACATATCACATCGCGAACTGTAAATTAATATCGGTTACCTGCAGTGTCTACTGACATAGCGACGCTCTACTAACTGCCCTATTCACTACTGGAATTATAAAGTCGCCTCCAATTAATAGCATACCACGAAATGAGGGGTGGAGGGTGATAACCCGTGACTGGCTCCCCCCCTCCAGCGTAAATCAGCCGATTTCTTTACATAAGAGATGAACACCACAACTTTATTAAAAATATGGACTGTAGCTGTATTGTTCTTTATCAATTTA
This sequence comes from Xestospongia bergquistia, assembly GCA_963965975.1. NCBI lineage: Eukaryota > Metazoa > Porifera > Demospongiae > Haplosclerida > Petrosiidae > Xestospongia > Xestospongia bergquistia. Next base: position 8,171,079 of record OZ014417.1, read on the forward strand.
CTCAATTATATGGATCGATATACTGTGGCAGGTAAACTTCAATTAATATGTCATTTAATTCACAGTTAATTACCCACAACTAACAAACACACGATTGTTTTCATTACACATTTTATATTACAGGGGTTTTACCCGAGATACAAAATAGAACTCGCAATGGTTTTAATCAACATATTGATGATAAAGAAGGAGGTCTTTTACAGACTTCGTTCATTCTCACTTTTATGTTACTGAGCCCTCTATTTGGTTATCTGGGTGATCGCTATACCCGTAAATATATAATGGCCGTGGGTATCTTTATCTGGTCCGGTTTTGTGCTATTGGGATCTTTCTCTGTTGTATGTTAATAGATGAATGGATGTCTTGATGTTTTGAATAATGTGTTTTTGTAAAATTATATATTATTAATTTGTAAACATACCAAATAGTTAGTGACACACCTGTATTCAATTACTAACCACATCTGTATTATTCCCCCTCTGTTAAACACCTGTTCTTGTCTCACTATGTGTACTTCATTGTCTTCAATAGAATTATATTATGTTGATTGCTACAAGATGTGCTGTTGGTATTGGAGAAGCCAGTTATGCTACTATTGCTCCAACAATTTTGGCTGATTTGTTTAGCACTGAGAAAAGATTAAGAGCCTTGGCTATATTTTATATGGCTATCCCTATAGGGAGGTATTTTATATTAATATAATAATACATATTTAACAAGTTAAGATTAACTTGTTAGTAGTTAATAAAATGTTTTTTCTCTCTCCTCTCTCTGTCTCTCTCTGTCTCTCTCTGTCTCTCTGTCTCTGTCTCTCTCTGTCTCTGTCTCTCTGTCTCTCTCTCTCTGTCTCTCTCTCTCTCAAGTGCTCTGGGTTATGGTGTTGGTTCATTTGTTTCATCTCAAATACATAAATATTATCATGTTACTCAAAGTTGGCGTTGGGCATTTAGAGTAAGTTATTTTATTTTATTATCAATAAATAATGTTATTTTTAGGTGTCTCCTGGACTTGGTATCTTAGCTGTATTGTTGGTATTATTCACAATCAAAGAACCACCTCGGGGTCAAAGTGAAGACCCTCGTAATCAGTCAGGGGTCAAAGGTCAAAGTGGAATCAAAGGATACATTGACGATGTCTTCTATTTATTGAAAAAGTACAGATAATGATATTCAATTTTAAATATTACTTTTCTAATAGTAAAACATTTATTTTAACTTCCTTTGGTTTTGCTGCCCTAACATTTTCAGTTGGTGCACTAGCACAATGGGCTCCCTCTTTGATATATCGTACATCACAACAATTATATATGAATGGACAATTATCACATCCATACAAGTATGTCAATAATGTTATTATAAATATTGTGTGGGTTGTTATGATGACAGATGATATTTCCTTTTTATTGACCTAAAAATTAATAGTTCAATAGTAATAAATTCTTGTCTTAATATTGTATTGTCTTGTCTACTGTTTTAATAACTTATAATTAACTGATTGTTTTTAACCCCTTAGTACAACTGATGCTTCCTTAAGATTTGGTATTATAACAGTTGTTGCTGGTCTAGTTGCTACAGTTTCTGGTTCTGAATTGAGCAAGTTCTTAAGTCGATGGACAAAGCAATCAGATTGTATTGTGTGTGCTATTAGTTTAATGATTGGAGGACCTTTTCTATATTTCACTCTTTGGTTTGGTAGCTACAACTTGTATGTGGGATGGGTGAGCCCCTGTTATTTTAATGATTAATTAGTTTTATTGTATTGTTATTAGGTAATGGTGTTCATTTCAGAATTCTTTTTATGTTTAATGTGGGCACCTGTTGCAGCCATACTATTGGTATTATGGATGGATGGATGGAGGAATGGATTAATGGATGGATGAATGGATGAATGAAGGAATGGATTAATGGATGGATGGATGGATAAATGGATGGATGGAGAAGTGGATTAATGGATGGATGGATGGAGGAATGGATTAATGGAGGAGTGGATTAATGGATGGATGGATGGAGGAATGAATTAATGGATGGATGAATGGATGAATAAAGGAATGGATTAATGGATGGATGGATGGAGGAGTGGATTAATGGATGGATGGATGGAGGAATGGATTAATGGATGGATGAATGGATGAATGAAGGAATGGATTAATGGATGGATGGATGGATAAATGGATGGATGGAGAAGTGGATTAATGGATGGATGGATGGAGGAATGGATTAATGGAGGAGTGGATTAATGGATGGATGGATGGAGGAATGAATTAATGGATGGATGAATGGATGAATAAAGGAATGGATTAATGGATGGATGGATGGAGGAGTGGATTAATGGATGGATGGATGGAGGAATGGATTAATGGAGGAGTGGATTAATGGATGGATGGATGAATGGAGGATTGGATTAATGGATGGATGGATGGAGGAATGAATTAATGGAGGAGTGGATTAATGGATGAATGGATAAATGGATGGATGGAGGAGTGGATTAATGGATGGATGGATGGAGGAATGAATTAATGGATGGATGAATGGATGAATGAAGGAATGGATTAATAGATGGATGGATGGATAAATGGATGGATGGAGGAGTGGATTAATGGATGGATGGATGGATGGAGGAATGGATTAATGGAGGAGTGTATGAAGAATGCGTCAAAGATGAAGTAGTGATATTTGCTTTCTTGTTAGTATGTAGTTATTCCAGAGTGTCGGTCATCTGCTGAAGCAATACAAATATTTTTAATTCATTTTTTGGGTGATGCTGCAAGTCCATTCATTGTTGGAGCTGTGAGTAAACTCCTTTAATAAATTGAAATGATTAGTTCATATATTTTTAGATATCTGATTCATTGTTTAATCATTTTCATAAAAGTTATAATGACATTTATAGTCATGCTGTTAGTATGCAATATTCTTTGTATGTGACACCTATCATTTGTGTCATTGGTGGAGGACTGTTTATGTTATCAACTTTAACAGTAGAGAATGACAGAAAGGTGTGTTTATAATATATAATAATTAGGACTCTCTCCTCTCTCTCTCTCTCTCTCTCTCTCTCTCTCTCTCTCTCTCTCTAGGCTGTAGAAGATCATGTTAAAAAAGTGAATTCTCGTTCTCATTGGAGTGATTCTGATGTTAATGAACATCAGTCATTAAGTAATGACGTAAATGAGACTAGAGATAAAGAGGATGATCCTTATCATAATGATACTAGTGAAGTAGATAAATTACTACCCAATAATCACACCATCAACACTTAAGTAAAATAACAATAATCGCTTTAAAAAAACGTTATTGTGTGATGTTTATTAATTATAAACGCTACTAATATTATTGTTAATAAGATTCATAAGTGCATTAGTGCGCATGCGCAGTATATTTAGTCGAGCACGAGCACAAGAAGAGAAGGTGTGGAGAAAGTCAAAATGTCTAGTGCCAACAATGATTGTAAAGTGTATGTAGGCAACCTTCCTAATGAGATACGCACTCGAGATTTAGATGACCTCTTTTACAAGTATGGTAAAGTCGTTGACGTAGATCTCCACACGAGAAGGGGAACTCCATTTGCTTTCATTGAATTTGAAGATCCAAGGTAAGGTCATTATATTATCACGTGATTATCATGTGCTTTTATGACTAGAGATGCTGAAGATGCTGTCAGGGGCAGAGATGGGTATGTGTTTGATGGATGTAAGATACGCGTAGAGTTCCCACGGTCTTCAGGAAGGGGGAGAGGTGGAGGAGGTAATATGGGTGGGCGGAGACCTGGTGGACGTGGTAACAGACCCAAGGGATATCAACTTGAAATCACAGGTCTACCAAGTAGTGGATCTTGGCAAGATATAAAGGTTTATTTTGGGACTAAATTTTGTTGTTTTTATATATATATTACTACAATGTTAGGATCATTTTCGTCAAGCTGGTGATGTCATATATGCTGACGTTCAACGCAACGGAATGGGAGTTGTGGAATTTGCTCGTTATGAACACGCAAAGAGAGCTGTTCGAGATTTAGATGATAGCAAGTTCAGATCACATGAGGTATTATCTTTAATAATATCAATTCATCTCTCTCCCTCTCTCTCTCACTTTAGGGGGAAACGTCGTATATTCGTGTGAGAGAACCTGGTATTTCTCGGTCCCGTAGTCGATCTGGTAGCTACTCTCCAAAAAGATCTCCCAAGAAGTCTCCACAGTATGATCGTAGTCGAAGTAGAAGTCCTCGTTATAACAATGAAGAATCACGGCGATCTCGCAGTCATTCAAATTAACTCTTAAACTACCCTATTCTGTCTCTCACATGAACCAAATCAGGGATTGTGTCGGTATGCACTTTCTTACCTTGTCACAAACTTTTCTATTATTAGTGATTATATATTAAAAAACACACATACATACAAATGTGTTATATAATGTATGATATATTATTATAGTCTTTCTATTTTCTCTGGTAATCCAGTACTTGTCATATTTTTGTGTGATTTACAGCACACTCATCAATGGATTATGGATATATAGACACACCCCCTCCCCAAATGGAAGGATTACATCACTAGAAATGCACATGGACAATATAGCATGCATTTTATCAGGATAACCCCCTCACTCATATTGTGTGGTGATGGTAAGAAACTTGATGAATTGTTTCACCTTTTTACAATTTATTGTTTCATGAATTTTATTTTAAAGATTTAACACAGATCCATTTATTATCCTGTAACGGAATATGATAATCTGATCTTGTCCATTGTAAATGTACATCATAATGTTGAGGATACTATAGAAAGAGGATACCCCTTTAATATAGTAGTTAATTACATTATTACTTGCCTTAATGTTTTCTGGTACTGGTTGATTGTCAGTAAAATGAACTTGAGAACTTCGTTGCCATTTTTTAAATATTGGCTGCAGTAATTGTGGATATTTGTCAATATGGTTGCCAAGGAGATCATTGGAAACAAACAATGTTTTAGGTCCACTAGTTAATGCACTATATACAAAATAATGATCGTCAGCAACTCTAAATAAAATTAAGAAAAATAAATTTTATTTTTTTTATTATTACCTGTTGCGAGTAAAAAAGAAATAAATTCCTCTTTTGTTATAGTGAGTTTGTAATTCTTCAAGACTAGGGTTAATATTGTTGGGTCCGAGTGTAAATTTTTTGATAAGATGACTGCGTGCAATGACCAATGATGGTAACGTTGTTGTTGTTTTTCCCCAATAACTCAATTGTATCAACTAGTTAATAGTGAAAGTACATTATAAGGTTTTAATAACTAACTCTTTTAGTATTGACAAGTCCTGATGTATTGAGGCCATCCAATACTGTTCCAATTTGTCCAATATCTGATAATAATGTATCAAATTTCTTTAATTCCTTCTCTTCTTGTCTGCTATCTTCAAATGATTGGACTTCATCTTCTAATGCCTGTCTAGCCTGTTAAAAACTGGTTTAACTGGTTTATAAGTTGTATTGTACTTACATGTTTTGTTAATAAACTGTGTTCATCTTTGTTAAGTATATTAGTCATCATTTTATACCCACAATTAGTACAATAGCCCCTATGTAATTGAGAATATAATTACTTGTCCTTTATAATTATGTACTGACTTAGTTATTGTAGTAAAATTGACTTCACATTGATGTTGACTAAAGAGGAAACCCCTAATATTAAGAGAATTAATCAATTTTTTCCTTACTTTTGTATCCATTTCACTAATGCATCTGCTAATGGTTCTGTAATAATAAATTCCCAGTAGTCATGGTAATAACGCATTATTATAGCTACCACTTCTCTCCAAGCAGAACCATATTGAACAGCTCTCTCAAGTAATGATGTAGTAATGTTTGAAGGTAACTCGTACCCTTTAGTCTTTGCTATTGTTAATAGTTCTATGATTTGTGATGTGTTCTTTACACATTCTAATAACTTTGTTATTGTATTACATCGAGGAGTGTGACCATTTTGATGTAATTGCTTGTACGTAAGCCACGCCTCCTCTTGATGCTCATGAGCAAGATAATAATTAAGTTTTGACGTTAATAAACTTAATCCTAATAACGGTATTAAATAATTAAATTTAACAAAATTTAATATTACCAGGTTTTGTGACTCGATTGGCAACTTCTAATACTTCTTTTGCACTTGCTTCATCTTGAAAGACCTATGACATCATATTACGTCATTATTCTGTTATGGGACAAATGTACTTGACACATGTGAAGAAGTGAACTTATAGTTCTGTCACTGGGTACTGAACCAGTTGCAACAAGCTCTCGAAATAAGGATATTGCTTCAGGTAAGTTTCTTTTCTTTTGTAGATATGATATTCTTCCTTCCAATGCATTTATCTGAGTTGTAATGGGTCGATAGAATAGACGACTCGTACTGTAAAACATCATTTTGTTTTGGAAATAGTATACGGAATTCATCAAATTTTCCCCATTGCATTTCTATAGAAATTTCAGAATGTTTCCGTTCACGTCCGTATTCTACACTGCCCCACAACCATGTGGTACTTTTTTCTTTTTTTCTTACCTCTCATTTTACTTTTCCTCTGCTTGAGAAGACGTCCTCAGAATATCACTCTTGGGTTATTTCATCCTTATGCTGATGCTGGTGGAGGAGGAGAACGAGTTTTATGGCATGCAGTATCAGCTATAGTTCACAAATGGCCTCATATTCATTGTATAATATATACTGGAGAAAGAGACAAAACTGGAGACAGTATATTAGAGAAAGTGAAGGACCGATTTGGAATAGACTTACCAAAAGAAAGAATACAATTCATTTTTTTACGTTTGCGATGGCTAGTTGAAGCAAAAACATGGCCTCGTTTTACTCTCCTCGGACAATGCCTGGGTTCGGTTGTTCTTGGACTAGAAGCTCTTATTAACTTTCGTCCACATATTTATTTTGATACAATGGGCTATGCTTTCACTTATCCATTATTTCGTTGGTTAGTAGGATGTTATGTTATCACTTACGTTCACTATCCTGTGGTCAGCACTGATATGTTATCAGTGGTTGCATCAGGGCAACAAACTTATAACAATTCTCAAACAATATCTCGCTCTCGTTTCCTAACCAGATTAAAAATATTGTATTATCGTTTTGTAGCTATGTTATATGGTTTTGTTGGCCGTCGAGCTGATGTGGTCATGGTTAATAGTCAATGGACGTATGGGCATATTGACCATATTTGGAAATCAAGAGGTATCTGTATTGTTTATCCTCCATGTGATGTGGAGACATTTCTAAATGTTCCCAGACAAGAAACTGACAAGGTGTTTAGAATTGTCTCTCTTGGTCAGTATCGTCCTGAAAAAAACCAGCGGAAACAATTAGAGGTTGTCAAAGCTATTATGAGTCAAGAACCTAGGGTCAAACCCCTTCTCTCTATAATTGGTAGCTGCCGAGATGAGGAGGATCAACGTCGAGTTGAAGACTTACGGAAGTATGCATCTGAATTAGGCATAGATGATAACGTGGAATTTTTAGTAAATGTGTCGTTCACAAGACTACAAAGTAAATTAGGACAGTCTCATGCTGCAATTCACACAATGTGGAATGAACATTTTGGTATCAGTCTTGTAGAGTGTATGGCAGCTGGATGTATCATGATTGGTCATCGTTCAGGAGGGCCTTTACTAGATATTGTTAAAGATACAGAGACAGGTTTTTTAGCTGATAGTGTTAAAGAATATGCAGATTGTATATGTTCTGTTATTAACATGACTCATGAAGAGCGAATGGCTATTGTCTTATCTGCTAAATCTTATGTTAAAAAACATTTTTCAGTTCATAGTTTTGAGGAGAGAATTGTTAAAGCCCTTGATCCCATAATAAATAAATTTAATTAGTTTTTAATTATAATTAGTTGTACACTAATTGATTGCTGTTTGATAAATTGTTTGTACACACGAGACAACAAAATTTAATGATATTCATGAGATAATTAATTCCTTCATTAAACTAATACTTTGTTGTTGATAGCTTGAACCAAAATGATTCCTATAGCCAATAAAATCAATCAATAATTTTTTTATTATTTTAAAATCATACCAGTGATTTAGATAGTGAAATAATGTGTAGAGTTTCTGTCTAGTCTCAAACCCATGTGACTTGGGAATGAGGCTGTGGTATGAATCATAGAAGTCTCTATTAAAACCACCAAACATTCCTGCTATAGATAAGTCAAACTCATGATGTCCATAAAGACAAGCTGGATCAAAAATCACTAAAAAAGAAATGAAAATTAATATTTATATTTACAAGCTAACCAGGTCCTTGAGTAGTCTCAGCACTATTACCACTCCAGAGATCACCATGTAATAATGAAGGATATATAGGACCAATACCAGTAAAAAATTGAGGTAATTTGAGTTGAAGATGTGACCATAATTCCTTCACTTGTCTGTTATCATACTATAGATATCACAATATGTGTAATGTTGTGTGTTGTAGTACCTTTGATAAGACAAGATCTATTTGAGGTTGTAAGCGTTGACTAGCATAGAACATCTATAAATGAAGTATTAGTACATGTGGTAACTGGGTTCACTCACTATCCAGTCTGATGTCCATGTATTTGGCATTGGAATGAACCCACAACATGTAGTAGACTCAAACCCAAACTTGTCTATGTATTGGGGACTTGTTTCGTCTTTTCCACCAGAATGAAGAGAGGTTCCCTCTTGTTGTGATTTCAATGATAAATTATGGAGGTGGAGCCTATATGAGAGAAAATATATACTCTCACTCTCTCTCTCCCTTACCGAGCAAGTTGTATACCTAATTCTTTCATAAATTTTCTAAGAGGTGTCATATCTAAATGATCCATTACAAAAATCCAGCCATTACCATCTGGTCCTGGTACAACCTAGACACATATAATAAGTGATATTAACAACAGAGACCAGGTACCTTATGTGGGCACGGCACAGTTACCATCTTTGTAGCTGATATTGCTTGTAATCCTGCAAACTCACCATCAAACATCACTTTAGCCTATAATACTGTAGTTAATAATATAGGTGTGGTTTATTTTATACCTTGTCGTCTTGGTTGTGTTTTACAAAAACTTTCCTGCCATCATCAAGTTCATAACTCCGCCCATCACTAATGCATCCTCCTCCAGTTCTACTCAATGCACGTACTGTACAAGTTTGTAGTTCTCTTTGCAGAAAAATCTCCATGATGAGTACACCCACACAAATAATTAGATCAGAACAGATCACGTGATTTTTAGTTGGCTTGCACTCTCTTTGACATGGCTTCGAGAAGTCTGTTAGAAAGTGACGGAGAGAGCAGTGGATCGATGAGTGAAGGTTCTTCTCAGAAGAATTACGGCTCTTTCAGACATTGTAGCGTGGCTATGATGGAGAATGGTAGTGCTAATAATTTCAAAGATACCTCCATTCCCGACGACGATTTGCAGCCTCTACTTCATAGAAAGATTACTGAAAAACATCAAGGTGTCTTAATACACTTAGTTAGATTCCGTAGTTAGATTAATAACCATTTATACTAAAAGAATAAAACATAATTCAATTTTATTTTAAAACGATTTTTTGTAAATAATTATTTTACTCTTTTTTTCTTTAGCTCGTAAAAAGAAACTTGGAATGATATTTGGTGTGACAATTCCATGTATTTTGTCAATATTTAGTGTCATCCTCTTTTTAAGACTTGGTATGGTCGTAGGACAGGTCAGTATAATATATAACTGATGACATCACCCACTATATATATATATATATAATATATATATATATATATATATACATATATATATATATAAATATCACATCAGATTATCAAAACTGACCTCAACATATTTCATTGTTGTAGGCTGGTTATCTGGAAACACTTGCAATGTTATTCATTGGTTATCTGGTTGTTGTTTTGACTGTTCTTTCAATATCAGCTATCTCAACTAATGGCAATGTAGAAGGGGGTGGAGTTTACTGTATCCTTAATACTGTACACGATATATAAGACTTGGACACACAGGCACATTCGATTATATAGACATTGTATATTAGGGGTTAAAATATATGCAGTATAGTAGATGTAATGATGATATGTGCGTGTGTATATATAGAGGATAGATGAGTCATTGATTACCATCATCTCCCTGTTCAGAGAGATGAGGTGAGACCTGACAACAGTACTCCATGATAGGTTGTAACAACATGTCATCATTAACTGTTGATGTTCCCTCTGTTGAAGATGATGACAGTGGTATTTCACTAGGAATAGACAAGCCTTGATCTATTAGTGGTATAGTGTCAGTTCTTTCTGGAATGGATGAATTACTTGCTGTTTCCAATTGCCTTTCTCTTGCATTATCACGTTGTTCTATAACAATAGGATCAGATTCTTCTGTAGGTTTTGATAATGGCACTCTGCTTTCTTGTTCATCATCTTCTTGAACATCATTATAAAGTGTTAGTTCACCACTTTGTTTAGTAAAATATTTATAATCAATACAATGAGACATTATTGACTGCAGGTTGTTGTAGCCTAGGTCTGTCAGAACATTACTGTTCAAATGCTTTTATAGTAATTTTTGTTTTGATAACATCTGTGCTATCATAATCTTGTGACTTCAAAATTTTTTGAAAGGGAAATCTTTTCTAAAAATAGTAACATGTCATAATTACTTCCTTTGAGGATGTGATCAAACAGGATATAAATAATAATATTATATCATGTTTTCTCTGACCACCTCAAAGGAACTCATGTGGTTCATGGAATATATTTGTCATATGACACTGCAACATTTAGTTCTAGTCCTAATATTATAAACATTACATTGTTATTCCCCCTTAATGATATCATATTAATTAATAGTTATGATTAGTAGAGCATTAGGTCCTGAGTTTGGAGGATCAGTCGGAGCTATTTTTATTATTGCAAATATTTTTGGTTCAGCTACTTATATCATTGGTTAGAACTCATTAAAAGTAGGTGTGGTTTATATGTTGTATCAATATAGGATTTGTGGAAGCATTAATGAGTAATTTAGGTAAGGGCGGTTCCTTGCTACGAGGCCATTGTGATCTTGATAATATTGAGCATTGTATTGGATTACCTGATGGATATGTTTACAAACTTATTTATGGAAGTATTATTTTATTATTTTGTTTAATTGTTTGTCTTGTTGGAGCTGGTAAGCTATTGTTGTGTTAAGTTATAATATGATTTGTATATTTTATAGGTCTCTTTGCTAAAACCACCTTTCTCATTTTTCTAGTAGTGATGTTTTCAATAGTAACAATATTGGTGAGTTGATAGCTCAACCCCCCCCCACACACACACACACAATTGATCACATCATATGCCACACCCTTTAGATTAGTTTTGGAGTTCAAAAAGAAATTTCTGTTAATATTCCTCCTGAAAACTCACTGATCAGCGCAATTAATGAAGTATGTATGAGAATGTGTGTGTCCAACTGTTGACTTGTCTTTTGTAGACATTGAATTATACTGGATTTAGTTTTGATACATTTTTTGGAAATGTCAAGGTAACATAGTCATGTGATATGTCACATGATTGTCACATGACTTTCCTCTTTTAGTCTCATTATAGTCCAGATTATTCTCAAGGTGGTCTTGTACTTAATTTTCAGAAAGTTTTTGCTATTCTATTTAATGGCTGCACTGGAATAATGGGTGGGTGGAGTAACTATAGATAAATGACCACACCTATTTTTTTATATAGCTGGTGCTAATATCTCTGGAGATTTGAAAAATCCTAGTGTTGCAATTCCTCAAGGAACTTTGCTAGCTTGTGGCCTCACTTTCTGTATTTATATAATATTATGTGAGTCAAATGACTGTCACGTGATGGTCATATGACCTTTATTATTCCACAGTCACTTTCACAGCATTCACATGTGATCGCTCATTATTAATTAATAACTATAATTATTTACAGGTGGGTATGCATCCATTTTAAATTATCCGTCTTATTTTTTTTATTGATTTTTAGGACATCAATTTAATACCAGAGTTTATTACAATAGGTGTCTTTGCTGCTACCCTCTCAGCTGCTCTAGCAAACTTAATAGGAGCTTCTCGTGTTCTATATGCACTAGCTAAAGACAGACTGTTTAGTTAGTCCTTGTTTATTATATTTATATTACTTGTTGTTGTTATTAGGTGGTATTCTGCATCCATTTACTTGGACTGTGGGAAAAAAGAAAGAGCCTATTGTTGCTGTATTGTTTTCATGGATGCTTGTACAAGTGAGTAGAGTTTGGAAATAGACGTGTATCTCTCTCTCTCTCTCTCTCTCTCTCTCCCTCTCCCCCCCCCCCCTCTCTCTCTCTCTCTCTCCCTCTCTCTCTCTCTCTCTTGTTGTAGGCTACTCTCTTTATTGGAAAACTCAATGCCATTGCTCCTATTGTGACAATGTTCTTTCTTCTCTCATATGGAGTAGTCAATTTAGCATGTTTAGCTATGAAAATTGCATCAGCACCTAACTTCAGGTCCCTAGTTATTAAACATTATAATTAGTTATTAATAGTTATTAATTGCAGACCTACTTTCCAGTTTTATGCTCGCTATACATGTAAGTTAGTATAGACTCCTTAATTTGGTTCTTTTATTGATTTTTATTACTAATAGCATTTCTAGGAGCTTTAAGCTGTTTTGTGTTAATGTTTGTTATAAATCCATTATATGCAGCAATTACATTAGGTTAGTGAGTAAATGGACATATGAATAATGGATGATGAATGGACAATAGAGAAATGGATAGATAGTATACCATTCCTTCATTTAGTGATAATGATTCTATTGTTTGTGATTCTTTTGTTGAGATCTCCAGCCACGCCTTGGGGGGATGTATCGCAAGCTCTGATCTATCATCAAGTAGGACCACACCCATTCTAAAACTATGAATATTATTAACATATAATTAGGTCCGAAAATATTTACTTCACCTCGATATCAGGAAAAGTCATGTTAAGTTTTGGAGACCAGAGATATTACTGATGGTATCAAATCCTAGGTCAGCGTTCCGATTAATCAAGTTTTGTAATGATCTTAAGAAAGTTAGTAGTTTTATGTGTCCATTGTATTCATCTGTCCATTGCAGGGTGGTCTTTATGTTCTAGGTCATGTTGTAGTGCAGCCATTTAATCGTGATGTAGCACAGTATTACGACCGACAACTTAAAACATGGCTGGATTTTGTACAGATATCAAAATTTAAAGCATTTGTAGAACTTAATGTATCTGACTCCATTCGTTCTGGAACAAGAAGTCTTCTTACAGTATGAAAAGATTTGTCTTGATCAATTACTCTCTCTCTTTCTCTCTCACAGTCAGCTGGTCTAGGTGGTATGAAGCCCAACATATTGGGTTTAGGGTTCTATTGTGATGATATACCTCAAAGTTGTCTTGATGATCTGAGAGTGTCTTTATCAAAAAGATCTAAAATTGTACGAGTATTAATAAAAGATGATTCTTGTAAGTGAATTCAAATTATTTCATTTATAGAATTATTCTTTTTTCCTCAGTACAAAAATATGACATTGTTAATAACAACTTACCTCCATTAAGACAATCAGTAAGTCTACTCCCTATAATAATAATAATAATAATAATAATAATAATAATAACAATAACAATAACAATAATAATAGTAATAATTGTATTATTGTGTTAATAGAAAGACAGTCAGACTATAAAACCACAAGAATATGTTGGACTTATTCAGGTACTATACAATAGACTATTGTAACATTACATTTTATTAATGTATTAACAGGATGCCATTACTTTAGGAAAGAATGTTTGTATAATGAGACAGTAAGTAAAATAAAATATTGACATTTTAATATATTTATTGTTTAGTTTTGAGAACTTTATAACACAATCTGGTCAACGTTATATTGATGTCTGGCCTTTGTGCGTTCGTTTTAATGAGGAATTTGATAATACATTTACATTATTAATGCAACTTGCTTGCATTTTGCATATGAAAGATAATTGGAAGTCTTCAACTAGTATAAGAATATTTATTATTACAGAATGTGATAGTAAGTCAAGTGAATGATGGATCGATAAATTGATAAATGGACAGATGGGTGAATTGATGGATAGACAGATGACAAATGGATGGATGATTTTTTCTCCTTCAAGGTAATGGAAAAATGGAAAAAGATGTGATGAGCGATTTCCTTAAAGAAGCTCGAATTGAAGCTCAAGTTCAAGTATTTATATTATGTCATATATTATAATATATCTTGTTATAATTACAGGTTATTCCTCAGACTGATGATATACAATGTGGTTTCTTTAATACATTCACTGAAAGTTTCACAACTGGAGCTCGTCAGGTACTTATAACTTATTATATAAATTATGACATTAATTACAGGGACAAGGGAAGGAGTATTATAATGCTATTAACAGATTAATGAAGGAACATTCCCACAATGCCAGTAAGACCTCTTCTCTATATATCGTACACTCATTGTCTATTGTTTTGTGGTAGATGTTATCTTCACTACATTACCCACTGTTCCTGACGAAAAGGAAGCTGCTTCAGTTTACATTGAAGAATTGACATTATTATCAAGTAACTAGGAATTATCATATAGCAGTATCATTAGACACTGTAGAATTATATGATGTTTGATGCTAGCTGGCTAATACTAACTTTAATGCACTCTCTCTCTCTCTCTCTCTCACAGATAACTTGCCACCTACTGTCATGGTACATGGTAGTATGCCAGTTATCACAACTTCTATATAATAAAATTATAACTTGTATATTTATGACTAGTTTATTGTTACACAATATGTGTATTCAAAACATTGTATTAATTCCTACAGGTAATGTGTGTTATAATGGTTGGTTTGCTTTCTCTCTCTTTTCTTGATCAATGTTAGCAATTTTGATAGCAGCTAGAATCATTTGGACAATACTAATGAACTGTTTCAACAGTAATATTGGAATAGTGAAGACAAACATGAACTCGTATAATCCTTTGTAAATTCCAAATATGGAATCTAAGGTGGGGAGTAGAAAGGTAGTACAAAAAGGGTTAAAAATTTAACTTACAAACAGGACCAACACCGAAATATAGCAAATATATTGACATTAAACAGAGCTCATTTCCTCCACACATAAGAAATAGGACTACCTAATGAGAGAATTAATAATTAAAGGGGCAAAATCACATTTACCCTATTTGAATAATAAATCCGTAGCAATAAATTTTTAACATCTTTGTGACTTTCTTGACCAGCAATTAGTGAGCTAAAAAAGAGGGTGTGTCTTATATTGTCAATCATCTACATGTATTGTCCATTTATTTGATCGATCCATTCATCCATTTATCCATACCTATACATTTGTAACCAATGACTTGCTATATCTAAAATGGCCAATATTTGCCAGAAAAAAGAATATTGTGGATAAAACATAGCCAACACTATAAAAACACCAAGAGTTGATACTCTAAAGATAAAAAAGCATTGTTCTAATAATAGCAACAATAAATGACATCGCTCTACCTGTCAGTAACCATATCTAACACAGCACCAAATGAAGTACCTAAAATAATAAAACAAGTACATTTAATGGCGTGTAAATCTTGATTGTTTAATTTATATTACCAGATAAATCCTATTTTTTGTTATTAATATTTGACATTATTACAATAATTTCTAATGTCTTCAAAACATATTAACTTAGCTACCTTGATTGAGTGTTCTTGCTGCAAAGCCATCAAAAGCATCAAGGATTTGACTAACAAGATAGACTGGGAATCCTATGTTAGGATTAGTAGGCATACTATAAAGAGCAATGAAGAGAGTTACAATTCTCACATAACCTGAATTAAGAGAGATAGCGTGATAATATATTAAATATATAACTTACCAATAATATTGGGGACGAACAAGAAAACGTTTCCTCGCATTTTAGTTTTAGGATATGTATAACGTTTACTAGACTTCATACGAAAACGACACTTTAACTCCTTAAAAATTAAATGGAGTCTCGAGACTCAGATCGCAGAACTAGAAGTAATTAATTAATTATTAACCCTTTGTATTCTCTTTCTTGTTGCCTAACGACACAAACAAATGGTGGACAAATCATTAGAGAAAGTAATATAATAATAAAGACTTAACAACTGACGTTACTCCTGTTATTGTAGTCATTTACAATATGTTATCTTCTTGGAAGAGCTTTAAGAAATGGAGATGCTGAACAGTTTCTTTATGAGTATGACAAATGTCTGCTACTTCTCAAAGAAGACACTGCCAACTCTAACCAAGTTACCATATAACTATTAGTGTATCTTCATTTATTCTCTCTCTATAGCTTGATAATATCAAAGAGTTAGCTAGAACTGTGTCTGATTTACCAGGACATCAATTCTCTTTACTAGAACACTCATACCATGAAGGATTATTACAAGACATACCAATAGACTCAATGTCTTTATCAAATGTACTCTGCTATCTCTCCAGCTCTCTTTGTTGTACTACAAGTGACTCAGGAATATGTTCTGATGATAATGAGTCTAGCAAAGTAGCAAAGAGAGTAGATCAGTTAGCAATGAAGGACTCAAATACTGATGAACACATCAGTAAAGAGAGACAATCTACTGACATATCTGGTGTTTATATGTACTGTAATGGTAGTGTGGTCAAAGTTGAAGAGACTATTGACTTTCATTTGGAGAAGAGAAAAAAAAGAGAGTTTACTGATACTCATAAATCATATGTCCAATTTTTATGGAATGGTAAATGATATTATAATAAGGTAGAGATATATTGTCAGTGTTATAGGTTGGTGTGCAGTACAAAGAGACCTCACTTTAGCTAAAGATGATCGTAAGTTTATGTAATTGGACTGAGAAAAATTACTTCAAAAGTACAATTTATTATATAAATAATTTATATATTTAAATTCGGATGGTATAAGTAATTAAATTACTATTATTTATTAACTGCAATTATAATAATTATAAAATTAGAAATTAATTAAAGTGTCTTGACCTCCAATCATTACATGAGTTTTGGATCAACCACTTTAGTCATCAAGAAAGGGTTAAAATTTGCTATGCATGCATGTAAGCGTAATAGTCACTGTTGGTGAGTCATATTTTCCCTGCTGCCTGGGAGTGTCATTAAATCATGCAAATTAGATGAACTCTACATTCACATGTGATGCTATTTATAAGTGACAGTGATGAAGGAAAGATATGTTTTAACTATCAATAGTACACAAAGCATCTGTTAAAATTACATGATGTTTATTTAGAGTGTGTTCTTTTGAACTATTTTGAAAGTGAAAGCTTATCATGTGATCTAATATAAACATGGAATTAACTATATGTGACTTAAAAGAATTTAATTTACTGCTTAATATGAGATTGTTTCTTTCTTTATGGTGGCTATAAAATTAAATAATGATAAAAATTAATCTATAAAATAAATATATTTAAATTACAGGGAAGGAATTAAAAGATTTTTAATGTTTGTGTATTAACAATGACATTAATATATGAAAACTATTGTATTATATTCTGCACAATATGACAATATAATAAATATATTAATAATTAGTCTCTTTTCTTCTGATCTACTTCAACAATTTTTATTGCAGCTACAAGTAATTGAATAACATTAATTATTTGTTTTAAAACAAATATTGGAGCTGTGAAGCCAAAGAGAACTTGCCACAATCCCATATCGATTCCAAATAAAGCAACTATAATTATAGGAAGAGAAATATTATAATACAACTCACTACAGTATAGCAACAATTGTAATTAAGTATATGCATATTGTATACATGTCATTGTTTAGGTTATGTAGTGATATATATAGAGGTATACTGTAGAAGTGGATTTGTTGATTTAACTAATCCTTTGTCGTAAATAGTACACAACAAGATACTTTGAAGTAGTAAAGATAGTTGTTTTAATTACTAATACATTACAATTGCCTAGACATTAACAATAGTAATTAATGGTGTCAACAAAAGTAGGCAACATATTTCCCTATTAAGAGAAAGCTACACATGCTCTACCCTTCCTGTTATTACAGTGCAAACATACAAATGTGTTAAAGTTTAATATACAACTTACTGAGTGGTCCAATGGAATAATACTGTAAGTATATTGATATCAGACAAAGTTCACTTCCCATACCCACTATAAACATGAAAGACTGTAAAAATAACTTAAATACCTTATAAACAAATATATATAACACATACTGGATTTGTATAATAGAATTTTAGTAAACGATTTTTATAATTTTTAGAACTTTTGTGATTTTCTTCACCACCCAATAATGTACTAACAAGGTAACCAGACAATGATTACTCCTATCATTAGTACATTCATTATTTCATTAAATACCTGTATACATACATCCAATGACTTGCTATATCGAGTATTACTAATAATTGTATGCAAAAGGAGTACTGATTATAAAACGTTGCTAAAACGATAAAAAGTCCAAGAGTCGAAACTCTAGACTGTCATTAATAATAGTATTATCAACAAATATTACCTGTCTATTATCATATCCAAAGTTGCTCCAAATGAAGAAGCTGTTAGAAAAAAATAATTAATAACAATTATAATTATATATATTATAATAAACGATATATTACTTTGATTGAGTGTTCTCGCTGCGTAGCCATCAAATTCATCAAGAAAAAGACTGATAAGATAGAGTGGGGCTGCTATAGTTGGAGTAGTACTATAATATAGTGCTGTTAACAAAGCAACTATTCTTCCATAATCTGATCAAAATAAGAGTTATTGAAGTTCAGTGGAATTATATCGTACCAATAATATTGGGAACAAACAAGAAGATATTTTCTGGCATCTTAATTCGCATTAATATGTGTTAATAAAATGAAGCAGTCATTTGGTAACAATAATAAACACTCAGGATTAAGTCCGTATACTAACCACGTGCTTCCTCGTGGTAGTATAGTTTTTAAGAGAAGGGCTGTTGGCGTTGTTGTCAGTCTCTGGTAAGTCAAGCGAAGAGAGAAGACTGCTGGTATAATTATGATTCTGACAGAAGGTAACCATCTTTTGAGTCGCATGTGGTCCAGTCGATGGAAACTATTCGTGTATTGTTTGTCTCCTGCTGCCGTTATCATTGTTAGTTATGCAATATGGCGGCTCAAGAAAGCTCATAGACAACAGTTCACTATAGAGAAAACCCGTCAAGTGACCAGTGAAGAGGTAGTCGTACCACAGTCTAATCCCATACTAGACATGAGTGTTGTGGTGGCCCCCACAAACCCAAGCACTGATATTGCAGCTGCTAGTCCATCCGATTCTGGTTATGTAGAGCCTTGCACGCCTCTTCCAGACACATTCAAGACATCATTTTCATCTATTCTAACTCCTCATCCTCTCCCTCCCACACCCATTATCTCAAACGGTCACCCTTCATATCGTTTAGCAGATGCCACCTCAATCCGGGGAGGTCGTGCCCGTGCCTCAGTTCAATTACCTATTGAAATAGTTGGACGATTTATAGGGAGACAAGGTCGTAATATAAAAACACTTATGTCAGAGTCTGGTGCTCAAATTCACGTCCAACAAAAAAATATCACTAAAGATGCTACTGTCGTCCCTTGTATTGTACAAGGGACGCAAGACCAAATCTCAAAGGCGCTAGACTTGATAATGCTTCGTCATCCTGAGGTCAGTTTCCCTCCGCAATTTTCATCAGTATCACCTTTCACATTGTACCCACCAAATTCTAATACTAGTGACAATGATAAAAATCCATGCAGTTGGGACTATGTGTTAAAACCTGCTATAATTCCCGCGTCAAGTTTCCTGGCTATTGTAACTTATATTGAGAAACTAAATCGAGTATGGTTAGTACCATATAGTAGTACGCAACTGTTAGAAGATCTACATCAAAGTATGACACACAGTTATCCCAAAGAAGAGAAAAGCAAGGATGACGAGGAGAAGGTCATTATATTAGAGAAGTATTGTGCTGTTCGTGTTAGTGATGTCTACTGGCTACGTGGTTTAGTCATGAAAGAGAGTGAAGAGGGGCTGACATATGAAGTGAAATTAATGGATTATGGTAGCTCAGTAATTGTACCACTGTCTGGTATAAAACCATTGAGGTGAGTGTGTCAGGGCTGTAGGTATAATGTTGGAAGACATTATTAAAGTCATTGTTCTATTGTTTGTTTTTTAGAAAGGAACATACTCTCCTTACTATGCAGGCTTTCCCTTGTGTACTAGCAAACATTGAGCCTCTTAATTGTAAGTCATCTATTTATATTTACAATACATCCATTCCTATTCCCATTTAGTCTCCTATATATCCATTGGCATATGTTATATGTCTATTTCACTCTATTATGTATCCATTTAGCTGATAGTGAAGATGGTATGTTAGTATTACAAGCTCTTGTAGAGGGGACTGTTTTGGAAGCTCATCCAATTATGTCATCTGAAAACAAAGATGTGCCAATCATAGAATTATATATTCCATCACAATATGGCTCTGAGGTAATTAATATTCTTAATTTGTTGTTAATTATTATTCTTTATTACAGGGTCAAGCATTTATTAACAGAGAACTTGTTAATCAAGGTTTTGCTATCTGGCGAGAAAATTCGTCCACACCTGTTCCACCCACTTCTATGTCGACTGAATTACCTCTACCATCTTTGCCATTAATTGAAGAGAATGTCCCCATTAATATCAATACAACAGCCACACCCACTCCAATAGAGAAGGACACGGCTCTACCTTTGCCTCTATCGGAAATACTAACATTAACCAAACCTGATGAAGAACTTGCTGAAAAGATTCCTTCCGAAATATCATTACCTCCTGAACCACTTCGTAGTTTGTTTTGTAATATTACCACAACAACAACAGGAGGACCTTCAACTCCTCCCCTTTCATCAAGTGAATGAAATCACTTTATTGTTTTCCTGGTACTTGGTCAACTGGTAAATGGACAACCCCTATAATTACGCAAGTTATTAATAAGTTGATTATTTCTTCCCAATCATATTTCACTTGACTGGTTTTAACTTTTTGATATTTGTTTGTTGTGACATTTGTCACATGTAAGTGACTACTACTATATTACATCATTGTCACCTGATCATTTATCATGTAGGCGTGTCTTTGACTTAACCTAATACAATCATTCTTTCTTATGACAATATTTTATTGATAACTTGAAAAATAATAGAAAAATAAAATGCTCTTCAGTTTATTTACAATTCTGTTCTGTAATCTTTTGTTGTTCCTTTATTATTCACAAGAAAAGTTTCATAAATTGTTACTGGGTCCTCTGGACTTAAACGATGAAATGATATCGACTCCTCTAGTGACAAAGTTTTTGGATGATAATTTTCAGGTTGATTCTAATGATAAAAATGTACACATGTACAGTGATAGCTCATTACCTGATGAAATAGAGATGAATGAACTAGTGTAATATCTAGCATTTTTGCTAATGTGCCAAGAAACATGTCATCTGGATAATCATGTGATGGACATGTGATTCCAGATGATGTAATCATCTCAACAGCCACTCTACTAAGTATAACGCTTTAAAAGACAAAAATATTATTAATAATTATAATAATTATAGGGATATACCCAGAGCCAGCTGTGGGATACAAGTAACCATGAGGAATGTAACTTTGGTAACCATATAACTCTCCAATTATGAGTGGAATATTGTTGTCATGGCAACCAAGAAAAGACAGTAGGCGTGGGATACTAATTTAAAAGGTGTGGTCAATTATTTAATATGTATGGTTGTGCTGACCTCAGCAAAGTATCATCATCAGCGATTATTATCCATTTTATTTTTTTATGTTTTATGACTTTCTGTAAAATAGTTAATAATTTTGTACAATGTCCTAAAGAAATTTGAAACATTGCTACTTATAATTAGAATATGTTATGGTACCTCTTTCAGTATTAGTTACTCCCACAGATATTGTCCGATAACGTTCATCTTCAACATCACTAAAGTACTGCATAGTGGGTGGGGCTTGTAATGTCACCCATGTCTTGAGTTGAATAGGAACTAAGAATGGATAAATAGAAATACAAATGGATGGTTATATGAGTTAATTCACATACTGCGATGTTCATGATATTTCTGACATGTTTTAATAGCTATAAATACGTCTTCAGCTGGTTTCTATGACAACCAAAAACATTGTTATTTTCAACAATGTTTTTACTTACACAATTTAATTTAATTTTTTTACATGTTGTGACACACTGGTTGCTATGGTAATGCTGTGTTTCTTCTGCACACAACTCAGTTACATGTGTTAATAAAACACCATTAGGATGAGTGGGCGGTGGTTGAGGGTGGAGCTCTGATGGAGAAGGATATCTCATATATTTCAGGAACAGCGATAACTGATGAAAGATAGATTATACTTGCAATGAAATGGACATATATTACCTCAAATAATGGATCAATAGTGAAAGTTGGATTAAAGTCCATCCATTTATCAGCAGCTCTATAAATCCATAATAATATCTATACATCCATTTTGCTTAAATTGATCCATTAATACCTTCTTAAGACTTCTCTACTCATAACATATCCTGCACATTCTAATGGATACATTATGGAGTCCTCTCCTATAGGAGCAAAATGATGAATCATACTTAATTTTTGATCTTGTAATCCATGCCCCAAGTAATAAGGTTGTAGATGAGGATCCTGTAATTAATTAATGTGGGTGTGTAATTAATTGTGTGGGCGTGAGGAGATACCTTATAATTTTTAAGTAATTTTGTTAGCAGTGAGAAGTTAATAATAGTATTTTGTTTAGCCAATAGAAACCAGTCAGTATTATTATATTGTGTATAGAGTCTGTGATATAAATGGATGAATAGATAGATAAATGGACAGATGGACGCAGTAATGGATACATACTTTGTTAATACTGGTAGTACTAATCTAGTCTCCATATCTGAGAACAATGTATGTGTTGTAATTAGTGTTGTAGTCATCTGATAATAAACAATAAACATATTACTATTGTGTTTCATGATTATTACTTGTAAGTTTAGTTGTTGTAAATTTGAACTCCATTGAGAGAGTGTTTGGTTTATATCTTCAAAATTTGACTCATAATTTTGAGAGAGTAAAATAATTATCAGTGAAGAATTCTTCTCTTCTAAACAGAAATAAGAACTCATGAATATCGTTAAAACTACTTACTACATGACGTTAAAGAGAAGAGAAGAACAACGAGTAATAAAAGAGATAGTCTCTGGTCTCCTTTACTGAGTTTCATTGACAGGAAGACTTAAACTTAACTTTAAAGTTACACTTACCAGATGTGAGTAACATCTACCACTCCCACAGCATTTATAATGCTTTATCAATGAGTTATATTATAAAATTGAGTTAACATTTTATTTGTGGAAAGAACAAGTTATGTATCTACATGTTAAGTTCTTGATTGGTGGCCCAGACGTGATTTTAATTCTTTCTTTCGTTGAGAATCTATTTTCCATCTCAAATCATTCTTGTCTTCTTTCTCTTCCATACTGTCACTATGTAATGTCCTAAAGACCTCATTCTCCATGTCTTCAATATCATTCTTTCTTCTCTTTGATGGACTAATTAATGGAATAATTGAAGGGGTAGTCTCATCCAATACTTCTATCTCCATATCCTCAGTCCCAATCTCATGTTCTTCACCAGTACTGGTTCCAGACCACTCAAATCCACGTTTACGTTCCAGTTTTTGCCTAAAGTAAGTCAACAATAAACAAGTAAGTTTAAACAGGAGATTGATCAATGCAAAGTCTATAAAAAATATTACTAAGTAAATGACCTCAAATCTTTTCTTTGTCCTTTATTAACTTGATATGAAGGTAAGTTAGGATTACCATATTTCCTATAGTATTTACTACGACTGGCTGATCCCTGCTCCTTAACATCTAATGTTGTAGCAAAACGTAACAATAATTGTTTAGAAGTCCTGTAATGTTCTCCTAGACGCCATACAGGAGTATATATACCCTCTGATAATTTGTCTCTTTCTTTCTCTTCAACAACTGGATAGAGTCCTTTACCATAGAATGCTCTATGTGTTGATGTGGGATCATCCCATACAGCCACACCTATGAGCAAATGGAAATGGACTCATAGACACAAATATAGATAAAATGGATGTATAGAGATAAATGGATGGATACATACATGAGGCATCGTTGATCCATTCTAAATAACTCGGTCCATAGTTTTCAAAATATTTAAGAATATCATCTGTACTCAGTTCATTTGTACCATGTATTAATAAAGCATTATTACGAGCCTCTCCTAATATAATAAAATAAAATTACATTAATTATCAATCATATTAACCACACCTCCATCTGGAACAATAGGTAATCTATAAAGTAAAATTGAAAAGTCATTTTGTTAAATTATATTATTCATACTTTTTAACAGTTTTAACTAATTCTCCATTAATGACAGGGGCAGGTACACCAAATCTATCAGCTCTATGATGTAATTTCTCTAAAGGAGGTTCGTCAGATCTTTTCATAGATACTTCAGTTCCAAATCGTTCAGCACGTTTAGCTCGTTTCTCAATTGCCTCCTATTATTAGAACAAATAAATTAAAAAGATAATCTGTACATATATCATACTGCTGATGTGATATCAACTCCAGTAATAAAATTACCGCCACTATTTGTATAACGCCTTCTAGACTGAGAAATATGTAACATATAATTATAACATAATTATTAATTACTATAAGGGGACGATCAATTTCTTGTGTTTTATTAGGGTCTTTTTCTTTATTAATAGGGTTCTCCTCTTCTTCTATATCCACTTGTTCTTGTTGTAATGTGTCATCTTGATCATGAAGTTGTAACTCGTCTTCAATATCACTTGTCATTTCTTTTGTTGACACACCCCTACTTGTTAATGAGATTCATGACCACTTAATTATAGCTGAAACAATAATTTTTTATTTAAAAAAATACACTGAATTCAAAATAAGTTCAAAGCAGCAGTTTAAGTTTTAACACACTTTGGACAGTCAGTACCAATTTTTATCAACATTAACACCTAACATAGAGAGAGAATATATAATATTTTATAAATATAATTATATAATTATTTGTGACTAGAAATGTTGTTAAGATCTGTATAATAAAAAGAGATTCATTTATTAATTCACATGTACATGTACTAGTAGAATAAGAAGCATTATTATAATAGTTTTAATAATTTAATGCAACATTTGAGAACAGTAATATTAATGTCACTTAACAAGAACTTATATAGCTAACTTCATAAAAATTTTAGGTGATTTTGTGATGTGAGCCAATTTTCAAGAGTCCATGGTTTGAATTAAAAAATGATAAGTAATGAAATCATTTGAATTTTTTTATAAAGTTAGCTATATAGTTCCTTGTTAAATAAAGTAATTATTAGTGCTCATTAAAGTCTATAATAGAATAATATTATCATGAGTTATATCATATGTACCGCAGACAATGGCATTGCCAACATATTGTTTCATAGTAGGATGAGACCAGCCACCAAATGGTTCAAAATCAGAGAAAGAAGGATTAGGAGGAGTCTCATAATGAGCATACCTACAAGATCATAATAAATTAATAAATTAATATTGTCTTCTTATACCATAGTTGATGACTTGATCCTCCAGTGTAGTTTAATGACATTATCTCATCCCATTGGGAATAACTTGAATATATTCCAACATTCTTGTATTGCTAATAGTTAGATTAAAGTGGATGATTTAGAAAATTAATAATCTTTAAATGATAAACAATAATGTTATTAGTTGTTGTTTTCAGTTTCAGGTGATAAATAATTGATAAAATGGATACATAAATACAAAATGGATACATAGAACTAACACTTGCGGCAGATAACAATTCTTCAAAAAACTTTTGATTAGCAGTTTTACTCCCCAACCAATATTGAGGACCCTATAATAACAAGATATAATTCATTATCAGTAGTTGTGTCATTTACCTCAATATCAAGCCATATTTGTCCATATGGTATACTGCCCATTTCATTTACTATAATACAATATCACAATACAGTTATCATAAATTGATAAGTTGTACTTTGAAAAGTCAGTCATATGATTAATATCGGATCATAACAGTCAATATATTATGACATGATATACACACATAGAGAGATCAGATATGCAAAAAGTCAACTTTGTGTGTGTGTTTTTAATTCCTTACTTCTACTTTACTTATATATATATTATATTAATACTTGAAGACTACATTTACCTAACTATTACATTATTGTATATATTTCAACATACAGAGGTCTATATCTTACCCATCTCTTTGACTTGATCTGAAGCTGATTTGCTACACGTTGGAGATGGAAACAAATAGACATCAACATATTGGATTCCTGCAGCATGAGCATTAGCTACAGTATGTACAGCATTGTAATCTGGTTCACCTATGAATGGAGAAGATAACACTTATAATTATACTGACTATGTACTTACAGGTACTTCGATATGCTCTAACAATTGCAAAGCTGTAGTTATTTGTTTTTAAACAGGAGAAATCAGATATTGACACAAGTGAGGAGACATCAACTCCATATGTTCCAGCTAATGTCTGTACAGTCTTTGCTTCAGGTACTTCAGCTGAAAACAACAAGAGAAGAATGATACAATAAAAATACATTATGACAAGTGTAACGTTTGGTCAATACCACAGGAAACTATAGTGGTGTAGCCATTTATATAGCTTGTAGTGAGCCACACCTCCAAAATCTAGAAGAGGTGTGGCTTAAAAATTAATTACATGTTTACATAATTATCCTATTGTTCTACTGCAATGACCAAGAAATCACTAAAAACTATAGTAGTGGTCTCCCTATTAATTAATCTGTTATTACTAGGGGTCATCTTCTTCAAATCTTCATCCCCAACTTGTTACAATGACAACAATGAAGAGAAGAAAGTTGTGTCTGGAAAAGACTGTCTACCTCCTAAACTAGACGCAATACACTCTACACAGGATGATATTAGTCAGAAACCATATATTTTTATAGGTGGGGTACCAAGTAGTGGGACAACATTAGTAAGAGTAGTATTGGATGCACATCCTGATATTCGCTGTGGTGAAGAAACAAGACTAGTGCCTCGAATTCTACAAATGAGAGAAAGATGGCGCAAGGCTGGTCGAGAACACAAACGTCTGATAGCTGCTGGTTTAAATGATACTGTTATAAATATAATCATTAGAAACTTTATATCTAATGTTATCGAATTACATGGACCACCAGCTAAATATCTTTGTAACAAAGATCCTCTAGCATTAGCACAGATGCAAGATTTACATAAAATGTTTCCTAAAGCAAAGTTCCTTCTTGTAATAAGAGATGGAAGAGCTGTGGCTAATTCTATTGTGAGTCGTAATCTCACTATTAGCGGTGTTGACCACAAGAGCTATTTATCTGCTGCATTATTTTGGAATAAAGCTATTGAGAGAATGTGGATGAATTGTGAAAGACTAGGTCCTCGTTTTTGTTTAAAAGTTTATTTTGAGAAACTAGTCACTAATCCTAAAGCAGAAATGACTAAAATTTTAAAATTTTTACATATTCGTTGGCATGACAACATATTACATCACGAAGAATTTATTGGACATGGAGTGTCATTATCAAAGTGAGTTTATTGAGTGTGTTTATTTTTAATTTATTTGTCTATTTTAGAATGGAACCATCAACAAGACAAGTTAGAAATCCAATTAATAAAGCATCTGCTGAAAAATGGAAAAGTAAAATGTCAAAAATAATGCAAGAGGAGATATGGAACCATTGTCCAATGTTAAGAAAATTAGGTTATAAACCAAATTAATGACAGGGTGTTTCCCCATAATATAGAAGAGGGTCTTGTATTATTAGAGACTGGTTCTGGTAACTGTTATTGTATATTTTTTGAATCTTTATCAGATTTCCTTTCAATTTAATAATTACAAAAACGAAGTAAATATTGAGTCTCTGAAAATTATTTACAATGAATGTATGAAGTTATAATGCATGGATTAAAATGTATGATAATTTTAAAATGTATTTTAAAGAGCTCCTTGAAGATCTGTGATAGTAGCTTGAGCAACTGCTATAATTTTTTTGCAATTAAAAACTTTTGTTTCAGCGAGTTCTAAATATCAAAATGGATCAATAAAAAAGAAATGGATACATAAAATGACATACCTGTAAAGAGGTTTAAAATTTCACTAGGATCAAGTTGTGCATCCATAATAGCTCCCCTAAAAATAGATCAACTGTTAGTCACATGATTATCATGTGATCACTCACTTGAATTCAAGAAGTAAAGCAAATGCAATGAAGACTTCAAAATGTTCAGTGGTTACATGTCGTGCTGCCCAACTTGTCTCCCACAAATGAAATATATCATTGTAACAAAATTCTATCAGATAATCAGGTATTATTTTAAATTATTTTTAGAATACCTCTTTTAAAATTAACTAGAAACCAGCGATATGTGTAGAACAAAGCATCTCCCATTGGTTGATCATTGAGGTATTGAAAGAAATCATTCTCAAGTATCTATGTATTATAAAAAGATAGTTATTTTTAATGATTAGTTTTACTTGTAGCAGAGATTGAAGATTAGCCATTCTTTGTGATACACCAGGTTTAGGTGGGAAACAATACTCCATTGTTGACATCAAATTAGTAAAACAAGCAAATGCAAGTTCCTCTATAAATAAATTCACATTTGAATATTTGTCGTTACGTGAAGAAATTTACCATTTTCAAAGACCACTAAAAGTGGTGCTAATAAATCACACATTCCTTGTGAATAGCCATTGGACAAATTCTGCCAAATATAACTGTGGAAGAATGTCACATGACTATCATATGATCACCATGTGATATACCTTGTGATTATATTACGTAATTTGGTTAGATTTTGCGGGACTTTAAAAAACCTTTAAGATAAAATGATAGATACATTTTGAAACTGAAAATAACATACTGATAATCTCTATCACATCGCGGTATATCTTTATCAATCTTAAACAATTCGTCTAAAAATAATCTCTCTCGTTTACTTAGCTCCTCCCCTTCTGAATGATCTGTCCTTTCCTCTGAGGGGTCTCGATTAGGTGGGTGTGGTCTTAATTCACCACCATCACTACTTCCACTTGTTCGTGGTCTGTCTGATAATATTGGAGTGTCTTCGCAGCCGGAGTCATTTTCTTCTTCACTAGAGACCATGTGATCATCATGTGACTGGATTTCATCCTCTAGTACAATTAAGTCAGGAATAGGATCATGAGTATCATTATCAGTCTGAGCATGCTCAGTAGTATGTCCATTGGCTGTCAGGCCAAGTCGGATGGCTAAACTGGTTGCTGTAGGGTCGTTGTTATGGTAATGTTGTCGTTCAAGTGTCCGCCATTTTTTTAATGTATTACGATAGACATGTTTCTGATCTTTCAATATGGCCTCCAATTCTGCAGGTGTTGAGAGGCTGGGAAACACACCCAAAAGATATGGCCATACCTAGATGAGGTATAACAAGTAAAACAGGCTTTGTAAACCAGTTTATCTACAAACTTGTGGTCTGAGATGACTATCTATTCCTCCATTATAGACAGCTTGTAAAACTTTAATCCAAGTTTGCTCCTATTATTAATAATAAAATTAATAATTAATTAGTATAGAAATAGGTGTGGCTTACATCTCGTTTTAAGAGATATTCTTGCCACAAAGTTTCATCTAATCTCTCAAAGGTATGATAAGTTATCTCAAAGTCACCAGGAAGTGGTGAGGGTGGGAGAGATTGTGTGAGGATGAGATGAGAAAGGGAGGTCTTTACTCGTGCAATATGTCGACAATAGGACAACCCTATTAATAATATTAATTTATTTAATTAATTAATGATAGTCTTACAGCTGTAGAAATATCGTGCAAGTAATTGACTTGAGACTTTAGTTTGGAACTTCTCTAATAAGTATCTACAAAAACAATGACATATGTTGCCATGACAACAATGAACTAACTTTCTAGAATTTTGCTTTTTTAGAGACACTTGATTTTGTCTCAATGGAAGACTACTCTCTTTAGTGGGTGTGGCTACATTAGGTTGCACAAATTGACCACTAAGTTGGTTGCCAATAGCAACAGATACAGACTGTGAGCTGGTACCATTATTAAAGGAAGAAAAGGACATTGAAGGTGATGACACTCGTTGATGAGGGGTAGCTCCTGTATTTAGTTCTATAATCAAATATCAATTAACAAGGGGCAATCTCATTACCATTTTCCATCCATTCAGGTTCTTCATTGTGTGGTTGTTTTGTAAACCTCACTCTGAAGACTTGGTTCCATACTGGAGGAAACCCCCACATATCACTATCAGTAATTGGATATATTGGAGTACCATGAACAGCAATGTTTCTAGGAAGTTAGTGATAAAGTTGTAAATAACTAATTATGAAACAATTCCCTCATCAAATTTAATTGTTCAATTGTCATTCTTATCCTCTCTTGTAATTGTATTAACATACTTTATTGTGGAGGAAATGCTGGTTGATCTCGGTATAGTATTAATCTGCTGTTGCCGTAGAAACCAAAGTGGTGGCTCCAAGCATCCTTGTGGGTGGAGTCCATTCTCCAATGCATCCAAAAATGATAACATTGACGATGGCTAAAAAAATTTTAAAATGATTAGCTTAAATTATTTGAAATACTTGAGGGAAAGTTAATGATGGATATGCAATCCCATTATATCCTATTAATATAAGGACAGCATCATCTTGTTCTGGTCCTTGATGACAATGTAAATGTGCTACATCGTGAGTTACATCAACTGAAAGAACATGTACCCATTCCAAACTGTACGAGGGATATCAATATTAGGATAGGAAATTATTACATTACCTTGTTCCATTAATTAGAGTATTTGGTAGCCATTTAATGAACAGGGTTTCCTCCAATTGAATTAATGTTAGATAACCTTGAAGAGGAGCTTTAACCCCCGGCTATAATGAGAGATAATTTCATTATCAAATAAAGAGTGGGAGTGGCTTACAGGTGTCATTAATATATTATTTTTTCCATACAGACAAGACGCCATTGAACTTTTGTACAAACTTTGAACATGTTGCCACATCTCAGCACTAGGTGTCTCCTGAACTACTAATGAATCAGTATTGGGTATAACCCTATAGTTATTAAAATTAATTAAATATTAATTAAATGTGGGTGGTACTTGTGTCTGCTGACAAGTTCAGTTGGTCCAGGACTAAGTACTGAAGAATCTATTGTCTTCATACGAGAAATGGACAGTGAACAAGGACCATCTATGGATATATAGATTGAAAATGGATGTATAAAAAATAGATAATTCACATAAAATGTAACTAACTAATGGACATATAAACTGATCAATGGACACATACAACATAACAATGGACATATATGAACTACTAATGAACACAATAGTCCATTAATTACCCATTAATAATACTAATGGACATATAAACTGATCAATGGACACTTTTATGAACTAATAAATGGACACATACAACATAACAATGGACATATATGAACTACTAATAAATACAAGTCCCTTAATTACCCATTAATGATGCAAATAGTTCACTATAAACAGGATGACACATAATGGAATGTTTATTATAATATAACCTGAAAATAAGAAAGTTGTTATAATTAACATAAAGGGGGATGTCCCTTACTCAGGTCTCTTTAATAACTCATCAATTATTGGCTTCATTGTTTTTTCAATCATAGCAGTACGAATCCACAATATTCTTTGTTCAGATACTGTGTCGCTATGGAAACGAGCATATTCTGGCATGACTCTAAAAATATACGTTAATATCAATGGGTGTGGTTTCAAGTGGGCGTGGTCATACTTTGATTTATTGTCTCCATAACACATTTGATAAATACTTCTAGCCACAGGAAATATTTTACCAAGTTCCTGCAAGACTCTTCCTGAGGAAGTGAGTGGATGTCGAACAGTTGGAGTAGAAGTATATCGTCTACGAACACCATAACTTAATATGTTATCTACTGATACTATAAGAGAGAGAGAGAGAGAGAGAGAGAGAGAGAAAGGGTGAGTAAAGGGAGAAATGAGGGACTTACGGCAGAAGGAGATATATGATGGGTGTGTCCAATGTACTTTTTTAGTTGTAGCAGTTGTTTCAAGTAATTGTTTAGCCTGTGTGTGTGTAGAGATCATGTGACAATCACGTGACATATAAAGTCCACAACATGGAATGTAGCATGCAACAATTGAAAACACACACTATGTTGATGTAAGGACACATACTGATAAACCATAGTATGATATATTGTATAGGAAAACCTTCCAATGTCACAGAGTTTAATTTGACTATATTTGGAGGTTGGTAGTAAAGTGAAGATAGGATATATGCCAAGTCTTGACACACAATCCCACGTCTTGTAGCTTAGAATAACACATTATTCATCCATTAGTCCATTTGTCCATTCATCAATCATTCATCCATCCATCAAACTATCTATCCATCTTTACCTCTTGTTTACACTGTTGTAGTAACTTTTCATAATATGCTATAAATTTTGTAGACTCCATTATACAGTGCGTATATGAGACCTGTTGAGATAGTTGTCATAGTAACTAAATAACTAAGGTAATAAGGACGGCTGTTGTCATACATACATGACTGGGTACAATGAGAATTTTGTCTACACTCTATTGTGACGAACATTAACATAATGTTAGTTAATGTGACCATTAGCACAATCTACTTTGTTGCAAAATACAATGTAATTAACATAACTATATGTAACTAAATATATATATATCTATTATAAATTGTGAGGGTATTTTTCTGATAATAACTTTATCTATTATAACACATTCTAGAACAAGAAGCTATATTTCTACAACATTTTACAATCATATTACAATCTACTATAATATATACATATATATATATATACAATTAAATAATGCGCTAGCGAAGACTATTTCAGTCTTATCGTTTAACTTACTGACTAGTTCTGTATCGTTGTGAATTGACAGCTCTCTATTGACTAGGTTAAAGACACTTGTTGCTGCAAACCCTGTGCCAAGTCACACATCTGTATTGTATGTGGTGGGCGTGGTCAAGGACCACGCCCATGTTTGTTATTATAACGAACACAAGGTCGTCTTTATCTAAGTAAGTTATAAAGGGTCTCTCCATATATAAATTATTTTATTCTTTTTAGATTTATTAAGAGAATGTTTTCCGCTTGGCTCTCGTCTCAGAGAGCAACATGGCTACTGTTTGTTTTTCTCTATTTCTCCTTCTATCATGATATCAATTGTGTACCAGTAGATGTCTTGTCACTCCGTGCTGGGATCACCTTTAAACATCACAACAATGACGAAATGTATGAACTGATGAAAAATTATCACACTCTCTTTCCAAATATTACTCGACTTTATTCCATTGGCCTCACAGTCGAACAACGCAAATTAACAGTGCTTGAAATTTCAGACAACCCTGGAATTCATGAACCAGGGGAACCAGAATTCAAATATATAGGTAATATGCATGGCAATGAAGTGACTGGTCGTGAAACTTTGTTATATTTAATACAATATTTATTAGAGAATTATGGTCAAGACGATGATATTACTGAATTGATCGATAATACTCGACTCCATATCCTACCCTCGCTAAATCCTGATGGATACACTCGTGCTAAAATGGGTGACTACTCCGGTGTACAAGGACGTCGTAATGCTCACTATGTCGATCTCAACCGGAATTTTCCTGATCGTTTCCATAACAACCCAGCAATTCGTGCCCCAGAAACCTTAGCAATTATGAAGTGGTTGAAAGAATACCCTTTTGTTCTCTCTGCTAATCTTCATAACGGAGCTTTAGTTGCAAACTATCCTTATGACGACACTAAATCAGGTAGTTCTGTTTATGCTGCCTCACCAGACGACGATATATTCCGTCAAGTGAGTCTTTCCTATTCCAATGCACATGCTACAATGCATTTAGGAGATCCATGTCCTGGAGACAACTATGGCTTTACTAATGGTATCACTAATGGTGCTGCATGGTATAGTGTTAAAGGTGGTATGCAAGATTACAATTATGTCCACACAAATTGTTTCGAGATCACAATTGAACAAGGTTGTTTTAAATTTCCATATACTTCAGCATTACATGGAATATGGAATGATAATAAAGATGCTTTAATTACATATATTAAAGAAGTTCATAAAGGAGTAAAAGGATTCATATTTGATATAGATTGTAATCCAATACCTAATGCTACCATTGCTGTAATAGGTCGAAATCATGATGTAACATCAGCTTGTTATGGCGATTATTGGAGGCTCTTAGTACCAGGACAATATCGTTTACAGGCTAGTGCTGAGGGGTATATCCCTGTCATTAAGGAGGTTACTGTAACCTCTGGATCAGCTGTGCAAGTCAATTTTACTCTTGAAAGAAATATAACTGATGAGCTCATTACAACTTCTACCGTAATACCAATGATGTCATCATCTGTCCCACCCACTATATTTTCTACACTGTTTCCATCTTCCCTTTCACAGTCACCCTCACTATCACCTACTCCATCATCAAGTCATCCATCACAAAAATGTCAGACAGCCATTAATACTAATACAAGTTGTGGTACGTGGGTAAGCACCCTTAAGCCGTCCAGTAGTCGTCATATCATAGCATCCATTATAGCTACTGTGGTTGTACTTGTATTGGTTGTTATTATTGTTTTGGTTGTCACGGCGATGGTAGTTTACTATCGCAAGAAGAGTCGCTGCAAAGGTTTTATGAAGGTACCTGTTGTTGAACCAGATCTGTTGCACACGTCTCTCAATGGGTCCAATCTACACAGAATGGTTCAACTCGGTTCAGAAGCTAGAAATGAGAATGAGTCTGGAAATGAGACCGGGAATGAGTCTACTACTGAGGAGACAGAATTGTTTGCTGTTGACACCACTACTACATGATTCTGATAGACATAATTTAAATTCTTAATGTGTTTCAATAAAATGTTTGTCTTAAAAATAAACTATTGCATTGTTTGTTCTAAACAATGATATGTTTTCCCAAATCAGTTGATGTCTTCAAAACTTTAGGAAATGTTTATTGTAAATCAACTGTGGAAGATATATCATTTTATGTGAAAATAATACTGAAACTAAAAGTTAAAAAATATTAAATCACGTTAGCAGGAATATATTATATATATTATGTTTCAGGAGATGGTGCCATTTGTTCTGGCTGTTTATCTGAGCTAATTAAAGGGATATCCTCATCAGATAATGTGTGCTGGGACATGTCATTTGTACCAGTTGTCATGGTAACTTCTTCTACAGTGATGTGTGCATCTGGTTGGTGGGTAGGGGTGTGTAGAGTTGACAAAGGGTTAAAAGAGACTAGTACTTCGGTAGGGGATGAAATACCTCCACTAAGACTCTCTCTACGCTGGATTAGATCATTGGATGTAGTTTGTCTCAATTGGCCTGCTTCGTGTGAATTGATAAGAGTTGTAACAGCTTGTAAAAGGTTTAAATCTGATGTAATTTGTTGAAGACTTTGTAACTGTTCTGGAGTTGCTGAAGCCAGTGTTTGAGTGATAGCATTAATAAGACTTGAGGTAGGAACAGAGCCATGTGGATCACCAAGAATACTTGCATCTGCTGCTAATGCTTGAAGTGGATCAGTGGACGTGACTGATGGGTGTGGCTGCATCAAGCTGGTACCAGTGACTATGTCTACAGGCATTGGTACACTCACAACAGTTGTTTCTAAACTGGTAGTCATTTGAGGAAGTGAATTTTCCAATGATGACTTAGGTTTTGTGTTACCAGATCCTTTAGTTTGAGTTGATAAATAGTTCTTTTTCCAATAGTACAGTGTCCCAGGACTAACACCATACTTCACAGATGCTTCACGGATAGAATGTTCCAATGCATATTGAAGAATATGCATCTTTTCCTCAGGTGTACAGCGGGGCTTAGCAGCATGACCTTCTGATGATATAACGTCATATTCCATACCAACGTCCTGTACTTGGACTTCATGCGTCATTTCTAAGGGAGAGGTGGGCGTGGTGTTCAAAGGGGTGTGACTTTGTATTCTTGTTCCTTCTGCTACCTCACCACCATCAACAACATACTGAAAATGAGAATTGTCAAGAGGAATAACTTCTTCAGTGATTAATCCTCCACTAGCAGTAGGTGTGGTTAGCCCCTCCCCCTCACTAGTGAGATCTTGTAGAGCAGGAGGTGGTATAGCTGCTATTTCAACATCAGATAGAGTCCCGTCCATTTGAAGGGCACGCCTCCAATTCTGAATAGTCTTGGTGGTAATACCAAATCGCTGAGCAGCTTCTTTCAATGAATTTGTCTCAGCAAATTTTACAATATATTTCTTCTGATTTGCTGTGTATTTTGGTTGATGAAGTTTAAGTTCCATTCTCCATCTCCACACTGTAGGAGCTGCAACGCAATATTTCATTGCAGCTTTCTGGAGTGTAGTGGCGTTAGCATATCTTACAACTTCCTCTTTCTCTTCTAATGAAAACTCACGAGCTGATTTACCAAAATAAGTCTTAGAATTAGACTGGTTTGCATCATTAGAAAGGGGTGTGGTTTCAAGTGGTGTTGTCATGACAACCTCTTCTTGTTCTGATTGGCTGGAGAGTGAAAGTAATGCTTCACATAAGTTACCAGTACTAGGAGAAACAGTCAAACTCTCGGGACTAACCCCAATAGCAGCTGCCATAGCCGCTACATCATTGGTACGAGGTTTCTTAGAAACTGTACCCTCTATATCATTAGTGGGTGTGGTTGATGATGGCCGTTTACGTGTCAATTCGACATTGGCAGGTTTGGGATCTAAAAATAAATTATGAAGATGTAAAAATTTGAAACTCCAGCCTAATGTAGCCACAAATAATGGATCAAGTGGACATATTAAATCCTCTGCTTTTTTACAAAACTGTTGGACCGACAAACTACCAGCTTCAGTTAATTTGAGTTTCACCCACTCAGTTAATTGTTGTACAACTTCGTCTGGATAGACCCTCTCTACTACATCAACAGTAAACTCATCAGTACATACTTCCTCTGTTTGTACAGGTATAGGTACATTTTGTTGATTTTCAGATGAGTTAGACTTGTATGAAGCATGTAATTGTTGGAGTTGTAAATTATGACGTTGAAGGAATTTGTGTCTCCAGCCCACTGATGCTACAAAACTTTGATTTTCTTGCCCAATGACTGTAGTAGCATAGTTTGAGAGGTCGGTAGCTGTTACTGGGACACCTAGCTCTTGTTGCTGACGTACCCAGCTAGCTATAATCTCGTCTTTTTCTCGTGAGTATGTAAGAGGACGACCCTGTCCTGATCGATTTGATCGCTTTCTGTTAGCTGAAAGTGCTTCTAACTCCTCCCCTTTTTGATCAACTAATTTGATCCATCCTGATAATGTTGAATTAGCAATTCCTAACATACGACTCACGTAATGACCAGCAACGTTGTACTGTCGCATCAAACGAACTACTTCCAACTTTTCCGCTAATGTATGTCGAGATCGACCTCCAAATTTAGGCAATTTTGAAGGTGTCAAGAAATCTTCAGAGTCTGTCTTGACATCTTGCATTTCCATAGCAACCTCTGGAGTGCTTACTAGCTGAAGTGATCCTGCTGTTACATCCAATGTATCTGTGGAAGTGAAAGACTGTGCAAGTGAAGACACAATTGAGAGAGAAGGAATCTCAATATCTCCATCTTCCATATGTGTCTCTTCTGTTGGTGTATCACTGCTAAATTCCCCTTCATCAGCACCTGGTCCATCTTCACCCTTAGATGACAGTTTTCTTGGGTGTGTTGTCTTACGAGTTGGACGACTTCGCTTATCATTTACTTTTAAATCTAAATTATGACGTAGCAAAAAGGGCGTGACCCATCCAACTGAAGCATTAAAGTTTGGGTTCTCAGCTGATACAAGTTTTTTAGCATAAGAACGTAGGGAGGCAAATGTCACTTTTTGGCCGGCAGCTTGTTGCTCTTTGACCCAATTAGCCAGTACCTGATCAGTCTCTTTAGTATAAGAGAGTGGGCGTGTCCCTGATCCTACAACCTCTATACCTGGTTGGCTAGAAGCAGCCTGTACAGTTTGAGGGGAGTGGCCAAGGACTCCACTTAAGACACTCTGAGCATTAGCAACAGATGCTACAGAACCTACTAAATCAGATAAATGCTGTCCCAAGCTAAGATAAGCAGCGGACGATTCTAATGATGCTAGACTAAACTCGCTACCTGTGGGATCCTGAGCGCTGTTCAACAGATCAGCTAATGCGGCATCACTTGTTAGATCAGAGAGCGTAAGTTTCGTTGCTTGGACTTGTGATAGCTGGCCTTCTACAGGAATGTTTTCACCAGCTAGCAAGGCCAATGTTGATGTAACGGTGTCATCAACATTAGCTGTGAAACCAGTATTACTGGTTGACAAAGCTTGACTAACCAGTTGCGGAACAGATCCATTAGCATCTGTTACTAACGTCTGATCTTGAGATGTATCTAACTGGAGAGGGACTGAAGAACTTGATGAAATGGGCTGAGTTAAATCCAGAGAAGGTGGTTTGGGTTTCTCAGATTCTGGGGATAGAAATACGGGTTGGAGACTGAGCTTATGACGAAGTAGGAAATTCTGAGCCCAGCTCGCTGATCCAGTAAAATTCTGATTTTCTTTGATAATTAAATCTTTTGCATATTTTCTCAACTCTGAGTTTGTCACTACCTCTCCTCTTTCCGTACGATGTCTTACCCATTCAGCAATAACATTGTCCGTCTCAGCAGAATACGATAGGGGACGTCCACGACTATCAGATGAGGAGGACCCTGTTGTATTATTACCTTGACGACCTGAGGGTATGAGTTTTTTAAACTGGGCACTTAAATCAATGTTGTGACGAGTTAAAAATCGTTGAGCCCAACCAGTTGAGGCACTAAAATCAGGATTTTCCTGTTGTATTAACTTTCTAGCATAGGCACAAGTATCTTGGACAGATACTTTATCACCTTTATTGAGCAGCGATCTTACATGTTCTGCTATTTGTAAATCTAACTCACGAGAGTATGAAATCTTTCTTCCTTGCCCAGGAGAATTATATAATGGTTTAGGAGGTACCTTGTTCTGCTTCATCCAAGATTTCAAAGTCTGTTTGGGGATTCCAAACCGCTCACACGCTAATTCAATGGAATAGGTATCTGCAAACTCAACAATGGCGTCTTTATCAGCAGTATCAGCTACTGATGTCATCATTGGAGAGTGGTTAGAATCTAGGAGACTCTGTGCTTCAGAATGCGTCCTTGATAACGGCACAATAGTGGGTGTGGCCTCCTACACAGTGATACATATATATTTTTAAAATTATAAAATCTAAATAAATATAAATCATTAATTGACAATTAATCTTTTTTTATTTTTTTTGATTTATGTATTTACCTGAGGACCAGGTTGTTCCATTATAGTCTTGGTTAACTAATAAAAAGAAACATTTAATAATGGTCTGTTATGTGTGTGGGTGGGACAGAGTCACTAAAATAATTATGGAGACCTTACCTTAACACACCTAGTGGGGAACAAGATGTTAAAAATAATGAGAAGAAAGGAATAATAACTGTGAAGAAACTATTTGTTAGCTCCTGAAGTAGAAAGGGAGACATTTTAAGAGTTCTTTCTAAGAGAAGGAAATTATTTTATGGCTTACGTTCACTGAAAAGGATTTCTCTCCCCTTTCTTCACGGTATGAAGTAACACCTACTGCGCATGCGCAATCACAAATTAATTGTAATAATTATTATTCATTAACGTTATTAACTATTATCAATGAATAAAAATACTAATTGTCATGTATATATATTATATATATATATATTCAGACTGGCACTACAAAAATCTAAACTTTTACATTTAAAAAATTATTGAATACATTTGATGAGTTTATAATTAAATGTTTTCAATTGCCTGATGAATGAATTATGAATTAACAGAATGAGGTATCAATTATTTTCCAACATAAAGAAACCGATTAGCAGTTGTAGTTTTAAGATCATTTGCCATTAATGAAAAATCAACAGTACCTTTTGTAGAATCTTTAATCAACTTCTCTTTGACTTGTTGCGGTGTTAAACTCGAGTCAAGGCTCAGAATGATAGCAACATAGCCGGCTACATGAGGACAAGCCATAGATGTACCAGTCTTAACAGCTGTGCAAGTATCACAATCGTGCCCAGCACTCTTAATATTAGACCCAGGAGCAAATATATCAGTACATAGACCAATATTGGAGAAAGAAGTTGAAGCATCATCGCTACCAGTAGCAGCCACAGCGAGAGATAGAGCAGCGCTACCAGGACTGTAATTACAGGAGTTACCCCCTTGATTACCAGATGCAGCTACTACAACGACACCATTTTTAACAGCATTATTAACACCTTCATTAAAGGTAGTTATCTTACTGACACCCAAAGACATTGAAAATACAGCTTTTGTTTGATGTTTCTCATCCTTTCTCTTTTTAATAATGAATTCCATGGTATCTAATATACCTTGTACGGCGCCAGTACCTGAGCAGTCCAACACACGGGCACTATATAGAGTAGCTTGTTTAGCTACACCATATTGACGACCACCAATAGTACCAGCACAATGAGTACCATGACCGTTACAATCTAAGCCTTTCATTTTTTTACCACTCTTCACAAGTTGATCAATAGCATCGTAACCAGAATATTTTGCCCGCCCTTTGAAGTCACTATGTGTATAACGTATACCAGTATCTAAAATATAGACATCAACTCCATGACCATTACCCTTGGGATTATAGCTATGATCAAGTTTATTTTTTCTTTGATCAATACGATCTATGTTCCATTCAATTGATGATGTATCTTGAAGTTCACCAAGTGCCTCTTCCATAAATGACAGATCGTCATGGTTACTCCTTTTAATAACTCTATCATTTTCAATAAGATACTTTTGAGGGTGTTTTTCCATCTACAAAATATTATAATAATGTATATTAACTATTATTAATAATTATATATTAATACATGTTTACAAGCAATAATTATAAGGATTACTTAAAATTCCTTATATTAAGATTGAATCCAATATAAAACAAGGAAATTGAAGACATAAAGTTAAACAAACAGATTACTATAAGGACATGATAAAGGGGTGTAACAATTGTGAGGATTCATGCATGAAATGGACAGATACTTGGATAGAGATGTCAAATGGATGTATAGGTGTTAAAATAGATAAATATTACTTACAATTTTCACAACTTTTGCACCTAATGTAGCCGTAAATCCTTTACCAATATGACGAAATGGTTTGATATGATCAGCAACGAAAGCTTGATTGGAATCTGTTTGAGCTTTTTGCAACACATTTATAATATGATCTAAACGGTCGTCAGTAACATCATTTTGAAGAAACACAATGTATCGTTCATGAAGTATTTTTTCACTACTGTACTGGCGATTACCGTACATTACTTGAATAGAAACTTCGTCGTTTAGTTGTTCAAAAGCTTGACGATAATAATCTGAAAGATCTTCGATGTGGACATCTGGTAAACTGCGTGATGTTCGCAGTTCCTCTACAGTTTCCTGCACCATCTTGATCCATTCTTCATGAGTGGTCGCTTTCTGGCTGTGAATCGGTGATGATGCGGCGATCACGAAAAATAGTGAAATTAGAACCGCCGATCGCATGATTCGTAACGACTTCGTTACTGATTTAACGAAAAACGAAGTCCCTCTTCTCTTTTATATTCTCTAGTGACCACTGTCTGTTGTGTCTACTTTCAAGGGTCCTGTTTCAAGTAAGTTAACTTCCTCCACATACGTTAATTATCATGAATAACCACGACCACAACTAGAGTTATTATATACGGTATCTATGTCACTATATATACATAATAATAGGCTCTAAAATAATAAATATTATGTACAAAAATCATTGTGATCATTACGTATATCATAATGGTGCCAATGTGACAACAAAAACAAAAACAGACAGACATAAACAAATAAATAGTAGAAAAATCAACATTAGAATAGAATACATATATATATAATTGGACGCACACAAATAATATGGAGAACAATACAAGACCAGATATTATTATTGACTAAGTCTCAATTGTTGGTTGTTGTAATATATGAGGAGGAGATACCTATAATTATTATTAATTAATATAGTAATAATCAGAAAACGTACCCTATCATTTTTCATTAAATTACTCATTAGTGTTGTTCCTGAAATTAAAGTCACATACTGTTTTGGTACTAATCCTCGTTGCCCCTTTAATTCACCCTTTTAATATATACAATGATGATATCACGACATCATATGACATCACTTACTTCATAGAAACCATCTTCATCAGGATCTCCAAATATCGTTATGTAATCACCTTCATGAAATTCAAGTTCTTCACTGGGGTCTTCGTTAGGTGACTGATGAAAGGGGTCATAATCATAAAGAGCTTGAACCAGCCTTTGTCCTCCAACATGATTACAATTAGAAACATCACTTGTACCTAATGGATACATTGTAGGCATAATGGACACATGGCAAACATAATGGATACGCGGTAGGTAAATATGGATGCTTACCTTTTTGCTTTTTCAAGAGCATTGTTAATTTTTCAGTAATATTTGCTAATTCCTTTGGATCAGTGATATGTTCAACCATGTTCTTGGGGACAAGTCCTTGGTTTCCATTGCATTCACCCATGAAAAATCCATCTTCATCTAAATTACCAAGAGCCTGCAAAAAAACCCGCCAAAAATTAAGAGGTACTTCATATTAACATTATTACCACAATGATGTCATTGTCTTCAAATGTCAGTTCATCATTGGCACCATCTTCATTAGGAGAGCTCACAGATGGATCGTAACAATACAGAGCACGATAATAGCCCCCTATTATCACTAGGTACCAGGTACAGAGAAAATTAAGATAAATTAACTGTTATATGATCTGATTAGGTACAGATAACAGACAACTCTTCTCTCACGAGAAACATTCAAATTATTACAAATTGAAAGTTTCAATTCTCAAAAATACAATTGAAATTAAAACATAAAATTACACATTCACACACACCACCCACTCAATTAATTACCTTCAGTAATCTCTCCCTCCATTCCAGACTGGCTACCATCAGTAAAACTCTCAATGGCTCCATTAGATAATATACTAGATACACTTGTAGTGCCTTCTATAGAAAGAAGGGACGTTGATATCTGAGGACCCTCCTCTACAGGTACAACATTGGGGCATACAACTTTAGTAATATTATTGGGTAGTTCTACACTTGTAGATAATACTGATATATAATGTTCACTACAAGCTTGTATGCTGAGTGAAAGGGGTGTGGTCAAGGGAGTA
This sequence comes from Xestospongia bergquistia, assembly GCA_963965975.1. Classification (NCBI taxonomy): domain Eukaryota; kingdom Metazoa; phylum Porifera; class Demospongiae; order Haplosclerida; family Petrosiidae; genus Xestospongia; species Xestospongia bergquistia. The sequence goes on from OZ014417.1 coordinate 8,214,645, forward strand.
GAGTCTTGTAAAGTGAGTTGTTGGAAGTCATCTGCTTTAAGGTCGATAAAGAAGGATCCGTCAGGAGATTTTCCTAGTTGATTGATGAGGACTGACTTGACTAATAATGATTGATTTAAATATATATTGTATGATAGCACAGGAGGACAACTAGAATGACGTTTTGGAGAATAATGAACAACAAACCATAATAAACGAAACAATAGGGGCTGACTCGATACTAGTTGAAGAGAGAGTCTTGATGGTGTTTCAGGATATTCTGTAAGAGAGAGAGAAAGGGAGAATGATATAATATATATGATATCACTAACGTGGATTAATCTCAATAGGTTTAAGAGGATCAGTAGATTCTCCTCTACCAGTAACTGTTTTCACCGAAACACAAATATACTATAAACAAAACAATAAAATAATAATAATAATAATAATAATAATAATAATAATAATAATAATATTTACTTCATTTCTAGGAATATCAGAGAGAAGGACAAATGTCTCCGCTGTTGGCTCAATTGTACTGTCAAGTTTACCATTAACATAGACATTGTAGCCAGAGATGTCTTGGGGGAGGGGCTTAGGATGTTCCCAATGAATAGCTAGACAATAGGCATTGTTTTCAACAAATTGTCGGGTTAACTCCAAGTTAATAGGAGGTGGGATATGAGAGAGAGGTGTGGTATTGTGGGTGTGGCCAGGTGAGAAAGGAACTAAAGAAATAGATAATTATAAGGAATGGATAAATAGTTACAATGAATGGATGCATAATTATAACAAATAGGTATATAATTGGATCAATGACATAAGGAGGAATGTTCTACTTACAAGCTTCATCAGCTAATTTCTGTACATAATTACAGGGGACTAGGCCTTCCTTCCCATCACTAAGTCTTGCAGTAAAAAATCCATCATCATCAATAGTACCATATACATAGACATAGTCACCCTGTTTTAATGTTAATTCAACTTCATGATCTGGATTGGGTGACATTATTAATGGATTATAATCATCACATGCTATATACAATGATGCAGGCTCTCCATCAAGTGGGTGTGGCTTAGAAGGAGTATTAGTGTCCTTAGTCAAAACCACGTCTGAAGTCCGAGGCGTTTTTTCAGGAGAGGAGAGTGATGTCGTACTGGGAAGTTCACTTGTGTTCTCATCACTTAATACAGGACCTTCACTGTCGTAAGGATCTGATATTGATATTCCTACAGCTTGCATTTCAGAATGGAGATCAGAAGGAGGGCCAGTCATATTGAAAACATTCTCAACTTTAGCTTGAGCTATAAGTCCTGAAGTGTCTGTGTCATTTTCTCCCTCAATTTCTGGCACATGTTCCAACTTTCCTTGAAAAGTAGCTCCAGTTTTAGGAGATGTTTTCGGAGAAGCCAATGGAGATGTTTGAATTCCCTTGGGATATGTTTTAGGTGAATAAAGTGGGGATGTCTGCATTGCAGTATGAATCTGTTCTGGTAATTGGTTAGCTAAATCTAATTCCTGCTGTAATTCATTTACTAAAGTTTCCCCTTGACTTAATTCATTCTTTAGTGAAGACACTTGTTCCTATTATAATAATACAATAGTCCCTGATCATGTAAGGTATATGTACCTTGAGACATTGTATTTCTTCATCCTTTTCTTGGACACGAGCAATACAAGTTTTGTTTTCCTATAGAACAAAGGAAATGGAATAAACAATGATCTCATTCAATTCAATAATTTCATTATAATACAAGTCGGGAATTTATTGGGCAATTTTGAGAAAGGAATCAATACATTATTTCCCCATACACAAAACTAGCCCCTTTAATTTACAAGTTATTAAAACTATACAACTACTACTGTACTGAGTGTGTGTCTCTCACTAATTCTAGTTGACATATTTCCGTGTCTTTCTCATTAAGTAGTCCACGAGTTTCAGTCACTTCCTTTTCAAGTTCAATACAATGTTCTTGGACTCGTTCTAAATCCTAGAGCATTAAAACATGAAACTTTGCAAGCTGAAAAAAATGGACTCACTTGAGCCAAAGCACGAGCTTGGTCTAAATCTTCTTCTAACAATTTGAGTTTCTTTTCAGAAGAAGACGCTGCTAGTTGCATATCAGTAAGCTCATTAGCAAGCTCTTTATTTTCTTTCTCTATTTTAGAAAGATCTTCGAGTTGAGTTTGTAGTTTCTGATTCTCATCTCTCATTTCACGAACTACGTCAAGCTCAGTTGACTAGTAAAATAAATAAAATAATCTTTCCTAACAGCAACCCTAGACATACTCACCAGACTACTAGTTGGTACAGGCTCTAATGGCTTTCGTGGTATCTTACCATCTATATCACTTGGAAGTTGTAACTCATTTAATTGCCTACGTAATGTGTCATTTTCCTCCGACAGCTCCTGCAGGCGGGCTGCTTCACTGGAAAATTCTTTGTACTTTAATTCCACATCAGTACAGTTAGGTAGTTGCTATATACAATAAATAATAATTAACATGCGTGGGTGGGGAGCTTACATTGTATAGTTTAGTAATGAGTTTTTCCATTCTTAGTTTCTCCATTGATAATGACTTCATTTTCTTGGATACTTCACTAGCTGACTCGAGAGCTGGACCAGAAGTCACTTCAAACTAAAAGTAATAAGGAATAATTAGGATGTTAATTGTAGGGGCTACTTTTGATAACTTTCGTTTCATTTCTTGTATTTCTCTGTCTCGTGTGGCAATTTTTCTTGTGTAATCTGAAATATCTTTAGCATGTTGTCGAGCAAGAGTTCTCCTGATCTGTTGTTCCACCTCACTATTATCACTTGTCTGTTTTTCTTGCTATAAACAATAGAAAAATATTTAACATAATTATATATTATAATACATTTAAAATACATTAAAGTATAATACAATAATCATCATTGGTCACCATAAAAAACATTTCTGAAACATTTTAGGCACTATTGGTTACCATAGAAACCATTTAATGGTATCAATACATATAATGATACATGTAACAATATGTATATATTGTATGGAAAAAATGGATGCATGGAGAATAAATGGATGATGTATGGAGAATAAATGGATGTATGGAGAATAAATGGATGCATGGAGAATAAATGGATGTTTGTTTTTCTTACTAGTTTGGTGTTTTCAAGTTTCAATACTTTACACCTTTCGTCAAGTGTCTTTGTAAGAGTTACCAAGTCAGCATTTCTCTTACGTAATCTCTTCATCCTGTCATCAACTTCTTTGCCTTGTTTGGCTTCAGTATCTTGTACTAACTTCTTTCGCTAGAGAGAGAGAGAGAGAGAGAGAGTAAAGAATTAATACCACAAGATACATTTACCAGTGAAGCATTTTCTTGTTTCAGATCAGCTTTATCTTCCTCTAATTTCTTCACAGAATATTCCAATTCTTCAATTTGTTTTAAGAGTGGAGCAGATTGCTATAGAAAGTTGATTTGTTATTCATAACAAATAACTAAATAAACAATAACAGTACATAAAAATTATACTAATTAATTAGAAGCATAATACAGGGTTATCCTCTCAATAACTATATAACTGAAACTCCAGACCTACTCTCTAATTTAACGTATAATATAAAGGGTTATCCTCTCTCTAGTAGTACTACTAATAGTGTTCCTGTAATGTCAAGGGACTACACCACAGTACATATAATGAACTATAAATTGGTCATGATAACAACTTGTGGCTAATTCAGGTACACCAGCTGCTACCTAAATATTATAGGGGCTCACTCTTAGTATACACTAAGCAAGTTAACAATATGATTAAGGTTTCCTTATTAATTACTTAATGAAAGGAGCTTACTCTTGATAATTGAGGTGATGTATCATCTCCTTTTTTCTTCTTATTGGAAGCAGCTGTAGTTTCTTGTAGAGTTGTTTTTAATTGACTAAGTTCAACTCTTAACTCTTCACATTCTTGTTCAGCTACTTCAGCTCGATGACTGATGTCCATAAATTCAGATTCTTTTTCTTGAATAATCTGTTCTGCTAATCTCAATCTAGCGTTATCACGAGCAGCCTCAGACTTGTTCTGTCTCAACAGAGACTCAAACTCAGTCTGGTGCTCCTGTTTGGAACGTCGAAGAAGATCAATCAATGATTTGTTTTCTTGAGATAAATTTTTGACTTGATCTTCTAATCGATAGTTTTCGTCTCCTAAAGAGAATACTTCTTTCGCTAGTTTAGTTTCTCGAGCTATAAGTTCATCTTCTCCAGGTAACCGTGACTGAGCCTCTTCAAACGCTAGACGATGTTCTTGTTCTATAGAGAATCGAAGTTTATCGTTAAATTGTTTTTGAAGTCGTCGTTCGAGAGATTTTAATTCTTCAATTTTCTCTTTGTTTAAATGTCTAATTTCTTGATCTTTTTGTCGTAGAATTTGCTCTTCTAACTTTTTTAATTCAGCTGCTTTCTCATTGTCTTTTCGTAAATTTAAAGCTTCTAAACTACTTTCTAGTCTTCGTTCATGTTCTTCTCGTAGACGTTTAAGTTCCGCCAAATGATCTTGTGCCATGTGACGACATTTTAACTTTTCAGTTTCAATATCACGTTTTAATTTACTGATCTGTTTTTGAAGATCATTAACTAGTCGTGCGCTTGTGGGATCGAGATTATCAACAAGAGACCGACTCTCACATAGAGATTGCTGAAACATACGAGTTGTAATATCCATTACTAATAGCTAAGGAAGAAAGAGAGAGAGATGGGGACAATATGAGATGGGTATTAAATATCTAGTCATTGTCAACTTGGACTATTTGATACTCACCTACCTATTGACAACTATGACGATAATACACAAATTAGTCGGTAGTGATGTCACTACTCTGTCTATTTGTGTCGGCAGTTACTGTATAACGATTACTTTTGGCAAGCTAGCTCCTAATCTCTGTCGAAGGCGTCAAGACACTGGCCATACTTTATACCGTATTCCTCTAATTATTCGTACAAAAACTATTCTTTTTGTAATGTTGTTGTTGTCAATAGAATTTTGTTAAAATGGATTGTAATGATGTAATATGATGTCATTAATATTCTTGCATTTCCAATGAAAAAGGAGGTATACGTACATCAAAAAATTTCCCATCTTCGCGTTCCATTCGAAATGTACCCCTTGACAAGAGAATAATAGATGTAATATAAAATAAATGTACATGTTAATTACCACATGTGTCCTGTAGGTACTTGTAATGAGACATGACTACAATACTGGAATGCAGGCTGACGTACAGATAACACTGGTTGCTATGGAAACAAATATATATTGTCATAATTCTAGCCTCTCCTCTAACACATACCTGACCAATTACTCCATCTCCACGAACAGTTTCCAAAGATCCACTTGAACTAAAAATTCTCCAGTGTCGTTGACGTAATTGTACACGTGATCCACTGAGGTTTTCAATACGAATAGAATATCTCCACTATATTATGTTAAATTAACAGGGACTTACTCTTTGTTATATAAATGCTATATAATACTCACCCAATACACACTAGATGATTGTTGCATCTCCTAATATTAAAATTATATAAAAATATTATAATTAATAAAATTATATTATAGGTACATACTCGACAACCCATATAAAATGACATCACTGTTACTCTAATGTTACGAGTAGTTTCACGATGGACTTCAACTTGTTCTAACCAAGGGATATTTATTTTTCTCCATGATGATAATAAATCTCTCACAATAAAAGAAGGGCCTAGAAAGACATTACATAATTGATATCAGACAGACAGAAAAACAAACAAACAAACAGACAGACAGACAAACAAACAGACAGACAGACAGGCAAATAAACAAACAGACAAACAAACAAAGACAGACAGACAAACAGACAGACAGGCAGACAAACAAACAAACATACAGAGAGACAAACAAAGACAGACAGACAGGCAGACAAACAAACAAACAGACAAACAAACAAACAAGACAGACAGACAGACAGACAGACAAACAAACAAACAAACAAGACAGACAGATAGACAGACAGACAAACAAACAAACAAACACACTAACAGATGAACAAGCCGACCATCTAACCTTTTTCATCTCCAGATGGTACAAAAAATTGTGGAAATAATTCATGTTGTAAAGGTTCTTTATCAGATGAAGTATAAGGTAAGATATCTTCATGATTAACATAATCTAATCCTATTATTAATTAGATCTAATAAAAACAGGGTCATACTCATTATATACCTGATATAGCATATATCGACTTGTCCTTTCTGTTAGCAGTTAAAGTAATGGCCTCCGGTAATGCTCTCTATATAATATTATTTTACATGTATTATATCTAAACATGATATTTAGTATTATTTACTATTTGTGGAAAGTCTCGTTGATCAATCAATACTTGATATAATGTATGTCGGTCAGGTGTTAACTCTTTGATCTTCTCCCTGACTCCGCCTTCCTCCTCCCACTGACTGTAGCTATATAATTATTGAGTAATATTAACAATTAATATAGGGATTACCCCACTCGAGGATCTTGTATATCACGATCATATACACGAGATACCCAATGAAAGAGGATGACACCACGGTAACCAAAGACACGATGAAGAAATAACTACACAAGAGAGTTTTTCAATAAGATATTATTAATTGATGGGTGTGGCGTCTATACTTTTATACACATACTTGTCCTGGGAGGTAATTTTCGTAAAGTTTAGGTTCATCAAGCTGTCCAATTTCTATCAATCTATTATTAATATATAAAATGACATCATTATGACACTGTATTTGATTACTTTATTGAGAGTGCTGATGTACTCTGATGTATAGTTCTTCTAGTGGGAAGTAAGAAAAGTCTCACTATTCTAGTACAATACATCATTTGACGTTTACGGAATAAGTATACGGAAACATTCTGAAATTTCTACAGAAACGAAATGCACCCAAAGTCCGTAAACTTAACTTTGTAATAATTATTAATAATTATTATTCAATGATAATTCCGGAGTCGTTTGTATTTTGCAAAAATGTGTATTGTATTTCTTCACTACAGTCCTGACGGAAATGGACGGTATTTACTGATTGCTATCAATAACAGAGATGAGTTTTATGATAGAGAAACATTACCAGCTTGTTTTTGGCCTGACTGCCAAGATGTAATTGCAGGTGGGTGTGGTCAACACTATTGTTATATTAAAATATTCATTGCTCTAGGTAAAGATCTTGTGAATGGAGGCTCATGGTTAGGCTTTTCAAAGGAAGGTCGATTTGCTGTCTTGACAAATTATCGTAAAGAATTTGGTTGCCCGCTCTTTCTGGGAAAAAGCCGAGGTACATGATAACACTGATGTCATAATGACATTATTTATAATTAATACCACAGGGGCACTGGTTATGGATTATTTATCTCAAAACACTTCTACTGCAAAAGAATATTGTCAGGGAATTATACCAGAGGAGTATGACACCTTTAATCTCGTTGTAGGACAGTTAAGGTCTGTATATCATTATATTAAATACAGAGTTACAATGTATTATCATAATATAGTGGTCCTGTTAAACAACTAGTTTATTGCAGTAATCAAGATGGTACTAGCGATGTTCGTACTCTAGAGTCTGGTATATATGGATTAAGTAATGCCAGTCTGGATAGTCCATGGTTAAAGGTGACAAAAGGAAAAGCTAAATTTACAGACATTGTTAATAACAGTGCTAACATCAGTAAAGATGAGTTAACAGAACAATTACTACAACTGCTCAGTGATGATACTTGGTATGTGTTGCTATAGTATAGTTGTCATGGTAACATGTACCCATCTAGTTTTCATCCAGATCCTAATGTCCATGAGACTCATCATCCTGATGATTGGTTGGTCGGTATGAATTCTATCTTTGTAAAAGTACCACAGAACAGATATGGTACAAGGTAAACTATCACATGACTTTATTATTAAGTCACATGACTTGATACAGGACGAGCACTGTGATTTTAGTAGATAGAGAGGGTGTGGTCACATATACTGAAAAAACAATGGTGGACCCAATCAATGTGGATGATCCTCAATGGAACATAACTACTGAGACTTTTAATATTTAAAACTTGAATTTTTGTAACAAATTTTTTTGCTATCACCAGTGTTTATTTTGATGAACTTTTTTATTTTTAATAATTTACTCACCCCTTTATAACATTTTAATTAAAGGATCAGTTATTTGTGTGCACAAGATAATTAATTTCAATAAATCATATATTTCATAAAATTATAATAAACTTAAAGAAAAAGAAAATTGACATTGTACAAAAAAAATTGCGACCAGAAGTAAAAAATATTATAGAAAACTAAAATAGAACTTTAATTTTATTGAGTTAAACGTCTCTTTAACTCTCGAACAAGTAACTCTCTTTCTCTAACTGCTCCTGCTAGCATACCACGATTCTCATTGGCACGGCGCATCAAATAGGGCAGTGCCTCATCTACTGGACCATATGGCATATACTTGTATGCTAAATAACCTGTTGAGCCTGAAGAGGTGTGGTTAATAATATCAACTAATTATAACATTATCACTGACCTAGCGAGAAGGTCACATGATCACACATACCCAATAGCTGTCCGAATACAACACTACCATTGTTAGGTGATATATCAAGTGATGACATTCTAATATGTCATTATTAATAATACATACATTATTAAATGTGGGCGGACTGACTTATCAATAGCATAACGTATAGTGCCTTCATTATGCGATGCTACCATCATATGCACCCTCCCTTCTTTCACTCTCTCCATCACTCTATCCAACACTTGATGATAACTAGCATCAGTTTCAGCCTTGGTGTTCCAAATTGGATCCTCATAACCTAGAAACAAAAGAGGATAACCCTGTTTGAATTAACTACAATTACCTTTTTCGTTAGCTCTTTGTCTCTCTTGCTCCATATATGCTCCTCTAACTACCTTCACTCCATAATGGAAATCATTAGCATTAGCAAATAGCATATCCAGTTCAACATTCTCCTGACATTTCTACAGACGATATATAAAATTATTTGAAAATATTATATCAAATTATGTTACCTTTAAATAACACTGTTGAGTATTATAGATAACAGGTGATTTCATATTATATTTAGGCATTAGGTACTGGACTGTAATATGACGTATAGCTGGTTGATAGTAAGTTTGTTCAGCATCTACCATTAATCTAACTCCTCTCTTTTCAGCAGTGTCTGCTAATGTTTCTACTCTTTTGATAACACTCCTCATTTGTTCTTGGTCTCTGTCAGTCATCACAGGTAAGAGAAGAGATTGCTACAGATATACAATCATATAATAAAGGATGCAGTCAGTGCTGTGTCTTTTTACCTTCTCTTTTCTCAATAATTCGTACAGTGTTTTGTTTTTTTCTGGTTGAAAGACATTGTACCACTGCAACATTGATAGGAATCTAGTCCAATAGATAGAAAGACAGATAAAAAATAAGTAAATAAATTAATGAACAGTTTAGTACATGTATATATTATATTTTATACCCTTTATTATCTTCATCTAATTCTTTAAAGAGTTGATCAATAGTAGACTCCTTCTCGTTAATCTAATTATTAGCAATAAAGATAATTGTTATTATAATATATCTTACATTTAATTTTTGTAGTCCACTACCAAAAGAATCAATAGTTATATGACCATTTAGTAAACTAGGTACATCAGCTAATATAGTGAACACATTCTCACTACCAACTAGTACTTGACTCAATTGTAACTATTGGATTAAAGGAATTAAGAACATAACCACAATTATCAATACACTCCAATGTAAACTATTGGAGTAAAAGGTTTAACAATATATTAACAGATTATACTCTACAATGTGACAACATCAAGTTTTATAAGATTCTGAATAGACTTTAAAAATTACTAGAAAATTTGTCTGTCCCAATCCTGTTATTTTAATAGCTGCAAATGCATCTTCTCCATTACTAGCATCAGCTATAATTATAAATATAATATTAAAATGTGATAATGTGTGAGTATTTTAATACCTGCAACATTGATACATTCAAGAAAATTCTCCATATTTTCATCACATTTTTGTTCACCTTCATAAAAGTAGGTTCTAGCACTAGCTTTCACAATATCTGAGGCTGGCATAGTAGATGGACTGTATTGAGGATGTGTAGTTTGATCTAAAGGAGAGAGAAGGAAGAAAGATTATATTATATGTGGTGTTATTATCACCTGTTAAGTCATTGACTTGTGTCCCTTTTTGCCTGTATTATAATCTTTGATAATACAAGAAGTTAGATGATGTCATATTTACCTCATTTCCATGTAAACTTCCTCTTCATTTTCCACGTCATCTTCAACAGCATAGTCTAATATTGATCGAATATTTTGATCTTGAAGTTGCTTCATAACAGGTTTGAGCGTCTCTAGATCTTCACCTGCCACAAACTGACCATATACAGTAGCTTTCATCAATTTGTGAAACATTTTTCTACCAAAAACCCGTTTTACAAGCTTCAGAAGCTAGTAAAACAGGAATCAATAATATTATAATGTATTATAATGCGATACCTTGTCACTTGAATCTACGAGTCTGTCAAATGAAAATAATTGATAGACCAAAAAAGCTCTTAAAAGTTCACGAGTAGATTTGCTTTGATATGCAATCTTCACATCATTAAAATCAGGTTTTGTTGAAGAGTGACTGTGACGATATGGCTGCATCATCCAGTGACATGTTGGATAGTGAGGGTGAACATTGTGTTGTACAAAACTCTTGTTACATAATACTTCAATGGGTGCAATAAAACGTTTAGTTACAAGTTTACTACAAAGAAGGTAAGACAGATCATACTATAATCAGTATTACGACTACTTATAATCTTAATAGTAATGTTGAGACTACAGTTATAGATTCTTACCTTAAATACATAGCTATTACTCTCGTTTATAGCAACTTATAATTGCTGATTGTAGTGGGTGACTGATGTCAGCATCACACCTTAGATACGCCCATCACTTCGCTTTCTTGTAGCCACGCCCAACATGGACCTTTATAATTATAATTTAGTGCAGGCTACAACTCGTATTTATGAAGTTGTAGATCATCTTCTCTCTGCTCAGAACAAACATTATCTTCCTAAATCTCTTCAAAGAGAATTAGAAGCATGGAGAACAGGTGATGGAGAGGATGTGACTTGTGATGGTGTGAAAGTGATATCGTTTACGTTAATAAAACAAATACAACAACAATTAAAAGAGATACCATTAAGTGAGATGTAAATATATGTAATGTCATGTGACTATCACGTGATTATGTAATCTAGATGGTCAGACAACATACATTTATGAGTTATTAGAAGGTAGTCAAATCGTGTTTCCAAAATATCATCCACCTCCACGAGTGAGTCCCTCTTTCTTCCTCCTTTAATTAAATGTAATTATTATTTCATAGAATCCAGTACTAGTAGCTAGATTAGAGAAAATACAAAGTGAACTAGAAAATGCTGAATACAATAAAATGGTCTATAAATCAAAAGTTAGTATAAATTTATCATTAATTACTACAAAATAATTACAGGGTCCACCTGACACATTTCAAGATATTAAATTAGATGGTAAGCCCCTGTTAATTATACTTTAATTAAATAAGAGAATGTTCCAGTACAAGCCACACATCGTCAGTTATGGATTGTTGTTAATTTCTTATTTACTGTTATTGGTTCATTTGTATTTGGTTATTATGCTGCATATTATGCTGGTATGGACACTTTAACGGTAAGTAAGACTATCTGTCCATTTATAATTCATTTGTCCATTTTAGTGTGTTCTGATGGGACTAACTTTTGGATTGGCAGTATTTTTTGCAGATTTATATTTTCTATTAAAACATTTATGATCTAAAATATTTAACATAGAAAAAATTTGTATTGAATTTACCTTTCATTTTGGACTATTATTTAATTCAAACCATATCTTATAGTACATCTGGTACATTTACAAAAGAATCATATGATAACATTCTTTACATATATCACATTTTATCATTTCTCCTATTTACAGTATCCAACATGAATTATATATAGAAATATTTAAATGCATCAGTTTATTTAAATGTAAATAAAGTAAGTTAATGATTACCTTATAAAGGTAATCATTAATTTATTTCATAGCATTATTACTCAACAGTCATTTTACTAACAATATCTATTTGTATGTTACCATAGCAATAGTTGTCATAGCAGTAGTGTCTATAGAAACACAGCCAAAAATGTCACCCCAGAAACAATTTATTATAACACTATTCATGGAGGTAACTATAATAGAGATTAATGCTTTCTAACATGTTGCATTGGAGTTTTAAGAAAATTGTAACAATACCCCATTGTTCTATTGTTCTATTGTAATTGGTATATTTACATGTACATGTAAGTTAATAAATCATTTTACATTTTTAACAAGATTTTTTGAATACAACAAATTACTCTACTCAAAAAGGACCTATTTAATTTGTTTCATAAAATAGTGAAATGATTTCGCTACCTGTACTATAGATAGGCTGGTATTCCCCTTCTCTAAGGTGACTTTGTAGTGACCCTCCTCCCTGTGACTCTAATAATAACTATAGCTATTAGGGGTGCATTATGGCTACTGGGAGGTGGTTACTTTGTTCTATATTAAAGAGAACTTCTCTGACGTACAGGAGATGTTGGACTCTTCAGAGATCATTAGCAAGTTCCTCTTCTACAGAATATCTTGATTTTAAAGATACAAAGAGAGCTTTTGCAAACATTTCTGATCAAGAACTCCAAAGAGCCTATTTTGTATATAAGATATTTCAATATGATAGTTTAGTTGATAGAAGTCAACAAGTTAGGAATGTTATATTATTTTAATAGTGAGTTCTCTTGATCTATAGCTATTAAATCTTCTACAACGTGTTCTGGGTAAAGGGCTGTTTAGGAAGCTCATGAGGGCTACTCTCTTTGGTCAATTTGTTGCTGGAGAAGATAGAGAGAGTCTGAGACCTGTACTGGCTCGGTATAGGTCTCAGGGTGTACGTCCTATGTTAGCTTATTCTGCAGAAGATGATGTCACAGAGAAAGATAACGCAACAAAGTACAACAAATGAGTTTATTATTATCTTGTTATTATTATTATTTATATTACAGGACAAGTACTGCAATAAATGATGAAAAACGATATGATACTAATGTCCAATATACTGTCGACTGTATCAATACTGCTGGTAATATAAATATTTATATTATTATAATTATCAATGTTGTATTACTAGCTGATAATTCTAAGGAAGCTATATGTGCAACTAAAATAACTGGTCTAGGAAGGACTGAAGTATTAGTAAGTTATAATGTGATCTACAGTACAAAAGTATTCTATTTAATGTCTTAGTTGCGTTGGAGTCAAGTACTAGTTGGTAGTGAGAATATGTTCACTATATTAGCTGATGTACCTAGTTTACTAAATGGTCATATAACAATTGATTCTTTTGGTAGTGGACTACAAAAATTAAATGTAAGAGAAATAAATACTTTATTAATAGAAAATGAGTTTGTTTAAATAGCTCAATTTGACTGAAGCTGAAATCGATAAGTTGTGGAAGAATTTAAAATGGAATGGTCCTATTCAACAGTGAGTATTGACTATAATAATATATCAAATATTCTATAATGATTTAGAGCACTTAACTTGTTTGAATGGAAAGAAATATTTACTCAAGAAACAGAACTATATTTGTCATTGGCTAACAAAGTAAGAATTGTGACATAAATTTGTAGCTATCATATCTCTCTAGTACAAGTTACCAGTGATGGATGACGGAGAACAACAGGAAATGAACAATATCATTAGAAGAATGGAGATACTAGCAGAAACAGCTCAACAGAGAGGAGTTAAGTTAAATGTAGATGCTGAACAAACTTACTATCAACCAGCTATACGTCATATTACAGTCTACTTGCTAATGCCTAAATATAATATGAAATCACCTGTTATCTATAATACTCAACAATGTTATTTGAAGGAAGCCTTTGACAGAATACAACTTGATATTGCAGCCTCAAAACATTATGGCTGTTTCTTTGGAGTTAAGACAGTGAGAGGAGCATATATGGACTCTGAAAGAGCTCTGGCTAAAGAGAAAGGTGTGGTTATGACATTATAATTACATCATTTCTTGTTGCTAGGTTATGAAGACCCAATCTGGAGCACAAAGGCAGAGACTAATGCTAGTTATCATCGAGTACTGGATATTGTGATGAAGAGAGTGAAAGAAGGGAGGGTGAATGTGATGGTAGCAACACATAATGAAGACACCATTCACTACGCTATTGATAAGTCAGTTATTATATTAGTAATTATGTTATTCATAATGTGTTTAGGATCAATACATTAGGTCTTAATGCAAAAGATGGTTCTGTAGTATTTGGACAAGTATTTGGAATGTCCGATCATCTCACTCTGACACTAGGTAACCCATGGATCCATTGTTGAATATGCATATGTTTTTCTGTTTATGCATTTATTTGTGTATTAGGTTCCCATGGTTACATGGCATATAAATACATGTTATATGGACCAGTAGAAGAAGTATTGCCTTATTTGGTACGTCGAGCATATGAGAATCGTGGTATGTTTGAAGGTGCTTTGAGAGAGAGAGGTATATTAAGAAAAGAATTAATGAGGAGACGTAATCAATGATGTATTAAAAATTTGTAATGAATATTGCTGTAATTTTTTTGTCATTCTAATTTTGGTGAATTATTAAAGGAGCTTTCTCCCTCAGACATTAATTGATGTAATACTAATTTCTTATAAACACCATTTAATGCAAGGAGCTCATCATGTGTCCCCTCCTCAACAACACACCCTTTATCAAGAACAATAACCTAATGAAATGATATAATATAATAATATTATTAAATGATATGTACCTTAGTAGCATTACGAACTGTAGATAGTCTATGAGCAATAACTAGAACAGTTCTGCCCTCCATAGCACGATCAATAGCTTCTTGAACCAAATGTTCACTTTCAGCATCAAGTGCACTTGTAGCCTAATGAGATCAATTAATATGTTATTAAAAAGATTACAAAGACAGACTTCATCTAGTAATAAAATATCTGGATTGAGTAACAGAGCACGAGCTATAGCGACACGTTGTTTTTGACCTCCAGACAACCTAATCCCTCGTTCTCCAACCATAGTATCATACTGATCCTATAAATAGATAAAAATTTAAATATAATTCATTAATTCATTACCTCAAATGACATTATAAAGTCGTGTGCATTAGCTTGTCGTGACACTTCTTCAATCTGCATGAAAATTTACTGATAACCACACCCCTCAATTATTACATTACCTCATCCTGTGTAGCGTCATCTTTACCAAATGATATGTTGTCATGAATTGAGGCAGCAAACAGGACGGGTTCTTGATTAACAATACCTATATGAGATCGGAACCACGTGGGATCTAAATCACGTACATTCATTCCACCTAAAAGGGGAATTAATAAAAGGAGTTGAACCCTTTGTAATTAATCAATTACCAACTAATACTTCTCCAGCAGATATTTCATA
>OZ014417.1:8232745-8323745 GCA_963965975.1 Xestospongia bergquistia
ATTGTCATCAGAAGGATGTCTCTGGACGCTAAGGAATGGCTTACTCTCCATCTTATAACAGCAGTATTAGTGAAGATCTGATTAGCTACAACACTGCACTTTAGTGTCAGTCCCAAACGGTAGCCACGCCCCTACAGTAGCCACGCTACCTTGCAGTATAGACATGGAGTGGTATGAGAACCAATCCAGTAGGTGTGATAATTTTAATCACGTGACATCATACGTTTAATAAAATTCATCTTTTTGTTTTCCAGAATGATTCTACTTGTATTGTAGAGGAGAGGAATAAAACTAGAGAGAAACAGATCTTCTAGTAAGTTAGACTGTACAAGTAAAATATACTGATATGATATGAGTCTCTTTTGTTAGATAAAACTCCTTATCACGTGATCTTTTCAGAGGTTACCCCAAAATGGGTATCGGACGATCCAAATTTCCCATTTCCTATGAAGAAGCATGTCATCGAGGTGGGTGTGGCTTATAATCAATAATTAATTATTTTAATTTTAGCTGGCAATGATGTTGTCAAACGTTTGAAGGAGACATTTGAGCGTTACTCATCAAACACAGGTCTACTACCTCAAGTTACTTTTTTACACGACATATTTGGAGATGGCATGCCCCCAAAATTAGCTGAGGTAATTACATATAATTCAAATGATAATTATTATGTTGGATATATAGGAGCTTTACCATGCTTTCCATGGTGGACAAAAAGGCATTAAATTTAATGATTTATTAAGAGGATTAGTTCTATTAGTACATGGAACAAAGGATGAGAAAGCAACATGTAAGTTATCAACATTTAACTCCACCCATTAGTTATAATGGGCATAATCTGTGACTCCACCCCCTAGTTATTGGCCAAATGTTGACAGAGGAAGGTGTTATAATGAAAGACACATTACAAAAGTTCATAGCAGCAGTTGATATTGATCCTACTAAAGAAGATTTAGAGACTCTATTTAGCAAAGTAAGATATTATTATAATTAGTTTATTATCTCTGCTAATTAAAGGAGTTATGGTGTTCTTCTGAATCATTTGTCCAATGGATTAAAGTTCATCCTAATGTTTCTACTTTTACAAAATGGCTACTTGAAGGAACAATTGATCAACAAATGAGTTTTACAGCAGAACCTGATCCTCCGACATTTTATGAAACACTAGCAAAAAAATATGGTCCTGATCGTAAGTGAAACCACGCCTGTTTCATGTAAACCACACCTATTTAATTACTTTTAGTTGTTGATCGGGATATCATGGATATTGAGAAGACATATTGGAGTTTAAAAGGCAGTAATGGAAAGTTTGATTTGCCAGTTCTAGAAAATATAATATGTCCACCTTTACCACAATCACTTTGTCAAAGTAAGTACAAAAAATATATTAGACATTTCAAAAAATATATTTTTATATTTTTAGATCTTTTTAAATTCCTTGATATTAATAATGACAGCCATATTGATTTATCGGAGATGGTAAGGGGCGTGTCTTTATTTTGTCGAAGATCACTTGAAGATAGAATTCGAGGTCAGTATGAAGTTATTAGACTATAATGTTAATATATAAATATTGATAGTATGTTTTAAGTTAATGGACAACGATGATGATGATCTTCTTAACAAAGAGGAAATGAGCCAAGCTCTAGAGATATTGGTACAAGTGAGAAATGACAATATGAAGGATGTTTCAATTGAGGGGGAGGAGCAAGAGGCGGAGCCTTCTGTTGTAGAAACAATTTTGGAAAAATTTGATGAACAACTTGAGGTATGCTACTAATAGTTGTTTGTCCATTTGTAAACATATGTGTCCATGTGTTAATTTATTTGTCCATTTGGAAACATGTCCATCTGTTAATTTATTTGTCCATTTGATAGCTTGTTTGTCCATTTGTAAATTATGTGTCCATTTTATTAGTAGTACATCCATGTTGTAAATTATGTGTCCATTTATTAATGTGCATCCATTTAACACCCTTATAGACTGGAGGTCTTACTGTCGATCAATTCTTACAATGGAGTCTTAACGAGGGGGAGGAGTCAAATGGACAGGCTCTAGTTAATGGATTACTTAATGTTTTATTTGAAGTATGTCATGTTCGTCTTGGACTTAAACCACGAAATACTACTGAAGAAGAAGCTATCATTAAGTAATCATGACATCATCTATATTAGTTGTTAATGAGCAGGTTTATTATAGGGGATACATGGTGCGTTATAATAAATGTGGTCGTCAAAAAGGTCATACTGTCAACTTGATATCAGCACAATGGTTTAATACATGGAGGTTATATACTGAATTTGAGGTACACACTGGATATTGGAATGTACTATCTATTATCTCTCTCTCTCTCTCTCTCTCTCTCTAACTCAGATGGAAGACTACCCTTTATCAAGAGTTAAATCTCATTATGAAGCAATCAGATCACAACCACCATCTTCATCTCGACCCCGGCCTAAACCTAAAGGCGTGTCTATTCAACCAGGTGAACCTCCTTTGGCGGACCCTTTACCAGGTACTAACTGTTACATTATTCATCACTTCTTCCTTTCAGTAGTTATAGATGTCCCTGATGAAGAGGAACAAGGTGAAGATGTGATCGAGGGATATGCCCATGTTATATCGGCTCCACCCTCAACAGGTAGGCCACACCCTTTTTTCTTTTTTGTTTGTTTGTCTTTCTAAAAGACAATCCTCACTCTCTCAGGTAATTCATGGCCATTTTCTCTGTGTTCAGCTAATAGTGTGACTCCACCTCTGACCACACCTACTAATTTGACAGGTGAAGATGAAGACAATGGTCGGCCGGGACCTATTGATAATCACCCACTTTGTGTACAGGAACCTTTCCCAGGAAGTAAAAAAGTAATTATATTTAATTGCAAAACATGTTGCCATTATTTTATGCTTTATTAGCTAATTTCACTTACTAATGAAGGGGGGCATCTCCTTAAAAACCTCCAAGAGCATACAGATTATTATGTAATACCCGAGGATGTTTGGAGAGCTCTTATAACTTGGTATGGTACATCAGGATGTACAACTGGCCCCTCCCTTCCTAGAATGGTTAGTACTGATTGCATATTTATTTGATAATTATGTTTTAATTAAGGTTATTGATGATGAGGGGTCATTGGAACTTTACCCTATTATGTTTCAAGTTTATAAACACTCCACTTTACCACCTAGTAAACAATCAAAGTCCAGTAACTGGTCCTCGTTTCTCGAGATGTTTGGATTTTTAGGTTTTCGCACTGGATCTGATAATCCTACCACCTCCTTTATGGGTCCTAGTCTGCCCGGCGACCCAACTCAACCTGTGTTACCACGACGAGTTCTCTATTATACGGCTAGTTTCGATAAAAGGACAACAGTGCAGGAGGTAAGGTGGTGTATTTGTTATGCACCTATTTTTCAAGTGTGTGTCAATTTAGTGTTGTGAATGTCTTCAAAAAGTTCTCCATTCTAAACCTGAAGACTTACGTATTTATAGCCTCACCAATGAAGACCAACCTGAGCTTCTTGATGAGGAAAATGCCACATTTAAGGAACTGCAATTTAGAGATGGACACAAGATTTTAGTGGAAAGTAAATTTAACTCTTTATTAACTTAATATTATATTGTTTTTATAGCTCGTAATAAAGATAACTCATGGCCTGAAGAAATAATAGCTGTCATTAAAGATGTACAATCAAAAGAAAAAGATAGTGAAAAGGAGAGGGAGAGAGTAAAATCTCAAGGTAGTTGATATCACGTGACAGATCACATGACTTTATCTTTTGTCATATAGGAACTAGAGTTCCAGAAGGTGCAACAGGACTTAGTAACCTTGGTAACACGTGTTTTATGAACTCTGCCCTTCAATGTATCAGTAATTCACCTCCGATGACAACATATTTTAGAGAAAAAGATCATTTGTTGGAAATTAACAAGTAATTAGTAGGGTTTACCTCCTAATGTTATTTATATATCATTAGGCAAAATCCTTTGGGTATGAAAGGTGTGATGGCTAAAAGATATGGAGAATTAGTTCAAGATCTTTGGAGTGGTCATCATAAAAGCATCACTCCCTTGAAATTTAGAGTAAGTAAGGAGATAATACCATCATGGTATCTTTCTCTCTCTCTCTCTCTCTCTCTCTCTCTTTTAGTTCACTATTGCTCAAAATGCTCCACAATTTAACAATTTTCAACAACAAGATGCACAAGAATTACTCTCGTTTGTTTTAGATTATTTACATGAAGATTTAAACAGGTATTATTAACAGCACATGATAATCATGTGATCACATGTAATATTTTAATAGAGTTAAAGTGAAGCCATATAGAGAACTAGCTGATAGTGATGATAGACCTATTGAAGAAGTTGCTGAGGAGGTAATTAAGATTATAATGACAGGGTTTTACTCTTGTTTTCTTTAGGCTTGGGAATATCACAAACAGAGAAATGACTCTATTATTGTTGACTTATTTCAAGGACAAGTATGTTATATAAATGAGGTTGATCCTTTAATTAATTTAATTTATTACAGTTGAAGTCTGTAGTAGAATGTAAGGAATGTGGTCATCGAAGTATCAAGTTTGATCCTTTTACGTTTCTCTCTTTGCCCCTCCCATTGGAAAGTACAACTAATTTAGAGGTTGTAGGTATGTGAATGTTGCTAGGCAACCAGTCTCTTTGATCATACCTCTTTTAGTGGTTCGTCTTGATGGTTCTCAGCCAATACGTTATAGTCTAAAATTAGAACTTGATGCTAAATATAGATTACTTCGGGAAGAGTTAGCACAATTAAGTGGTGTCTATCGTATCTTATTAGTGGATGTGTTTGGAGGAATAGTCAGGGTATGTTAATAAGGAGGTGTGGTTAGTATTAATACTGGGAGTGTGGATTATATTGTAATTATTAAGAGGTGTGGTTTTTGTCTGTTTTTTATAGACTTTTCCACATGATTCTCAAAAGTTGCGTACTATATTAAGTGGTTCCTTATATGGTTATGAAGTACCTCCTCCGCCCCCTCCTATTGTTCGTTCTGATAGTCCAACTGAGATCATGAAAGTTGATAAAGAGAAAGAATCGTCTCACACTAATAATTTTAAAAATCTTCAAGAAGAACGACAGAAGGAAAAAGAAAATGAGACTTTAGAAGAAAAAGCTAATGAAGAGAGTACTACTGAAGGAATTATACAAAATGGCTCTATTACAAATATTGATGATGTTCAAGAAGAGGCTGAATCTGAGACTAATACTGAGTCTGGACCTCTTACTCCTGATACTGATGACTTAACTGATGAAAACCAGCGACAACAATCAGAGAAGAAGCAATCGGAAGAGAATTCACCATCTTCTACTGGTCATACTCCTTCACCTCAACCTTTACCAACATACTGTTCACCTAGTGTTCATGGATTTATATTTGCTGTTCATAGAAGAATAGTTAGTTGAGAGTTAATTTAATAAACTATTTATATTTTTTATTTAGTTACGAATGGAAAATTATTTCTTATCAACTCAAAAAAATCGTCCAGTCTTATTCAGTACTCCTATGGTTGTCCCCTGTCTCCCAACTACCCCTCGTTGTGATGTCTATGAGTGTATTTGGAACCAAGTCCTACGCCTAATAATACCAGACCCTCCTAATACAGAGAGGTACATTATTATATGAATAATGTGTTAGTTATTATTGCATATTTTTAGTGAAGAAACTACTCAGAGAAGTTATCCATTCAAACTCAGAATGGTTGGCAGAGATGGCTTGTTCTGTTGTCACTGCTCTTGGTATAGGTGGGTATTAATTAGAGTAACCTCCCCCCCCCCCCAGTGCTATATAGTATGAGCATTAATTTGAATGATCAGCCCCTGTGTTAGAGTAAGGATTAATTTGAATGTTATTTTCAGGTTTTGCCGTGGATGTCCTGTTGAATGCAGTGAGGAGCCTTTTGGGGATGACCCTCATTATTTAGCTATTGATTGGGATGATGCTTTCCTACATCTGAAATATCAAGCTGCCTTGGAAAGAGTATGACACACCCACACAATTAATTGTACTATATATTATATTCTGGTAGCCGAAAGATCATGAAAGTATGGATGCTCTCAAGTCCCAAGATACTCGACCTATTGACCTCACAGATTGCTTTGCTGCTTTTAGTAAATCTGAAGAACTTGGAGAAGATGAACTATGGTGGGTGTGGTTTTAAAATATTATAATGTTATTGTTTTATTTTAGGTATTGTAAAAAATGTGAAAATCATTGTCCAGCAAAAAAAACTTTGGAAGTTTGGAAACTACCTCCAGTTTTGGTAAATAATAACACGTTCTATATATTAGATATATTTATTATATGTAGATTATTCACATCAAGAGGTTTCACTTTCATAATGGTCGTTGGACCAAGTCACAACGTACTGTCAATTTTCCCATGACAGACCTTGATCCTTTACAATATACTGTTCTAAAGGAACCTTATACTGGTCTAGAGGAACCTCCCCTTGAAGAAGAGCAAGCATCTGTTATTAAGGATGGCATGATATCAGTGACTCCACCCCTTTTAGGCGAGGGAGAAGAAGCAGACCCTCTTGAATTACCTGAAGAAGGTTTGGAAGATATTGCTGAAGATGAGAAAGAGGAAACCCCTTTATCTGAGGAAGTTATCAAAGAGGAAGTCCCTGTATCTGAGGAGATTAACAAAGAGGAAATCCATGTGTCTGAGGAAATTAACAAAGAGGATGTCCATGTGTCTGAGGAAATTAACAAAGAGGATGTCCATGTGTCTGAGGAAATTAACAAAGAGGAAGTCCCTGTATCTGAGGAAGTTGATGATGTTTCTAATGAAGAGGAAAATGCTCAGGTCACTTTTATTGATGATGATTTACAATTCAAGCCTAATTTTTCTCGTACAACAAGTACTCATGTTGGAGCTAGACCAATCTATGATTTGTTTGCTATAACAGTGAGTTAATATTGAATACTCATAAATTAAAGCTCCTCCCCCTTATTATAGTGTCATTCTGGTGTATTAGGAGGCGGTCATTATACAGCATTTGCTAAAAATCCTAATTCAAAGTGGTATTATTATAATGACAGTACTTGTAAAGTGAGTATCTTAAAATTAATTGTCTCATGACATTAATTCCATGTACGTAGGAAACGACTGAAAATAGGATATCGTCTGAATCCCCGTACCTCTTGTTTTATGAGGCAAGAGGATTATCTGATAATTATCATGATTATCGGGCAACTCAAATACGTCATGGAGGTGGTGGGCGGAGACAGGATGTGGCTCCTGCTGATGATGATGATGAGGCTCGTGAGGTTAGAACTAATCAAGGTAGAAGTGGGCGTGGTAGTGGGTGTAGACAACAATGATATTTTTCAATAATAATAAAACAGTAATGACAATTTTAATGTTAATATGATTTGTTATTGTGTGTGTGTATATAAAAATGATGTTTTTTTGTATGAACAAATTCTATTATTTTTAGTAACATTGAGTGATAACATTAATAATTACAGGAGGTTAGATCAATCTTTCTGGACTCCGTGGACCGTCATTGTCTGGACTCTGTGGTCCATCAATGTCTGGACTCTGTGGATCATTATCATCATTTCTTTTCCTGCGAGATTCAGACACACCTCCTTGATTACGTAGCCGGCGAGCAGCTAATCTTGCCTTTTCTCTTTTCCTTTTCAAAGTATCATCACCAGACACACTTCCACTTGAGATATCAGCTTCACTTGTTGATGCAGTGCTGTTACGATCACCTTTTTTGCCACCAGATCGTGTAGCATTACGTCTTTTCCAAGAATATCCACCATCTTGTTTTTGTGCAGTGTTACTATGGTCTTCATGTGAAGGTGGATCAGTATGTTCTGTTGCCTTGACAACCAGTGTCCTACGGCGAGGTTTAATTGGAGGTGTGGGTGTAGGTGTTGTCTCCTTTTCTTCTGATGTAAACCCAACCTCTGTTTTGTTCTCTAATTCTTTTACTGGATATGTTAGATCAGAAATTTCCTTTAATTCATTAACTGGACTTGTTAGCTCAGATAATTCCTTTTGTTTTTGTTTATCTTCTGGTTCCTTGACTGGAATTACTGGGAACATTAGCTCAGAGGTATCTTCTGGTTCCTTGACTGGAATTACTGGGAACATCAGCACTGAGGTATCTTCTGGTTCCTTGACTGGAATTACTGGGAACATTAGCTCAGAGGTATCTTCTGGTTCCTTGACTGGAAACATTAGCTCAGAGGTATCTTCTGGTTTCTTGACTGGAATTACTGGGAACATTAGCTCAGAGGTATCTTCTGGTTCCTTGACTGGAATTTCTGGAAACATTAGCTCAGAGGTATCTTCTGGTTCCTTGACTGGAAACATTAGCTCAGAGGTATCTTCTGGTTTCTTGACTGGAATTACTGGGAACATTAGCTCAGAGGTATCTTCTGGTTCCTTGACTGGAATTTCTGGAAACATTAGCTCAGAGGTATCTTCTGGTTCCTTGACTGGAATTTCTGGAAACATTAGCTCAGAAGTATCTTCTGGTTCCTTGACTGGAATTACTGGGAACAATAGCTCAGAGGTATCTTCTGGTTCCTTGACTGGAAACATTAGCTTGGAGGTATCTTCTGGTTCCTTGACTGGAATTACTGGGAACATTAGCTCAGATGTATCTTCTGGTTCCTTGACTGGAATTACTGGGAACATTAGCTCAGAGGTATCTTCTGGTTCCTTAACTGGAATTACTGGGAACATTAGCTCAGAGGTATCTTCTGGTTCCTTGACTGGAATTACTGGGAACACTAGCTCAGAGGTATCTTCTGGTTCCTTGACTGGAAACATTAGCTCAGAGGTATCTTCTGGTTTCTTGACTGGAATTACTGGGAACATTAGCTCAGAGGTATCTTCTGGTTCCTTGAGTGGAAACATTAGCTCAGGCATACTAATGGATTCATTCATGGAGTTATCTTCTTGTTCATTGACTGTAATTGTTAGCTCAGAGGTAGTACTGTGTGGTTCTCCTGTCAAGTCTTCAGGTTCTTGTTGATTTTGTCTGCCTGGATACTTTAATTCAGATGTATCGTTTGGAAGGAATGGGTTTTTACGAGAGAAACTAAGATCAGATTTATCTTCAGTAACTATGTCATTATCTTTGTTGATACTTTTACGTTTGGAACGACGAGTAGCATTCTTTCTTTTCAGCCTCTGTGGACCCTCCTCTTCCTTATTGTTCTGTTCTGAGACACCATCTCCATAATGACCACTATTGTCCTCAATATGTATTGAGGGTTCAGAAACAAGAATAAGAGGAACATTGGAACTTTCGTCAAGTGATTGACGTATTACTAACAAATCTCCTCCTACTTCGAGGGAAGAGTCACTGTCGGGATAAGGTGAATGTGATGTTTTATCTTCACTGTCTGTACTGATCTGATTTTGATGGAGTAGTTTTGCTCCAGGCTTGTATTTTGCTAGTTCTTGTCTCTGGCTGGGACTCATAGCAAAAGATCGTCTGATACCAAAGTGAGGTGGTGAGGGAGGAGGAGAGGGTGTTGGGTCGATAGATGGTGTGGTGGCACTAGAAGGACGTCCTGGTTTATCTAGAATCACACTACTACGTTGTCTATGTGAGGATGAAGCTCGCCTATCTTGTGCTATGATCATGTCTTCTACACAACTACTACTTTTACGAAGTTCATCGAGATTATCCCAGCCAGGAGTTGAAGCACGAGAAGGCGGACGTGAGCTATCATCACGATCTTGAAAAGTAAGATTATTAAAAGAATTCATAGTAGCATCTTTAGCAAGTTCTTCAATATCCTCTTCCAACATACTCTCCTCAGTTTCTGTCATTCTAATTTTTTCACCTAATGCTACACCAGATATTTCCAAAGCTACATAAATAAAATATAATAAATAAAATGGACTTGAGAATATAAAGAGACTTACAAGCTTTGCGTTGTTTGTTTTCAGTAGTCTACAGAGAAAAAATCATTAATATATTAATAGTAACTATTATAATGACATACTTTGTTGATTAAGTCTTCAAGTTGCTTTTTATTAAAAGTTTGAGGAGGTAGTGCATTCATTAACCAAGCTCCAGTCTTACGCCACAACTAACCAATTATGAGACATATCAAGTGGGTGTGGCTTACAAATGGATGCAGTTACCTCTTTTTCTTCAAAACAGACAGGACATAAACAAATTAGGTCTCCAAATTCTTTCTCTTCATATTTACAACGCAAGCAAACAATCTATGCGAGTGAGAGAGAGAAGTGACATACTCAAGAGAGTTGACCACACCTACTTTGCTACAGACATGACAGTAAGATGCTCGCTCATTATTGTGTGGTTGGTTAAAGTCATATCCACACAAGATACAAGTACTAACACCATCTCCTTCACAATTCTTCTTTAGTTCATCATATTGTAAAATCAATGATCTAAAAATAAGTAAGTCCCTGTCATTATTAGTTTATAAATGAGTAAGTCCCTATCATTATTAATTAATAAATTGAGTAATTCCCTATCGTCATTAGTTTATAAATGAGTAAGTCCCTATCATTATTAATTAATAAATCAACTTACGAATTTCTCATTTCATTCATTTTTTCTATTCGTGCTGAGCGGGCAACTACATCTTCAATAATATCAAGTTCTTCTACTGACAGACCACGTACTGATGCTGTACCAATTATAGGAGCATATTTATTGACATTAGCTCGTCCAGCAATAGTTGAATAACCCACTTTGATCCTATTAATAAATAACAAGCAGGGAATAACTCGTATGTGGTTCAATTAACAAATAACAACCAGGAAATAACTCACACATGGTTTAATTAACAAATAACAACCAGGGAATAACTCGTATGTGGTTCAATTAACAAATAACAAGCAGGGAATAACTCACACATGGTTCAATTAACAAATAACAAGCAGGAAATAACTCGCATGTGGTTCAAATAACGTCAATATTTATGTCAAAAATATAGTCTTTGTGATAACAGGCTTGGCTCAGAAAATAGTATGTTTGGCTCAACTTTTATGTGTAAGGAAGTCAGCCAATGAATTGGCTCTTAGCAATTCCAAGAATGGTCATATATATACACAACATGTGTATGTGTAAATTAATGGTGGGTGTCTAATTAATAGCAGTATGTACAAAGCCCTAGTTTACTATGTTTGTCCATTAGAGTAATAATGGACAACAGGTGGCAATGGATGAATAAAATATAAATGGATTAACAGATTCCAGTAGTAATTAACTGTTATTATATTAATAAAATAAACAATAAACATTTATTGAATAAACAAATCACATATTATATTTATTATACTACTTTATAAATAGACTCTGTTGATATCTTTTTATACAAACATTTTATTATAAGATAGTGACTGATGTCAGAACAATTGACAATAATCCTAATGTATTAATAAACACTTCAATGTTGTACTTTAAGTATTAGCAATGATAACTGGTTTATTACAGTATTTCTATTAAAATATATTAATTCACTTGACTACATAAATACATCTTTACTTCATATCTCTCTAATTTGGTACATGACAATATATTATATTATAATATCATATTATTTGCATTTATATTATAACAAGTTACCCTTTCTTTCAAGGTGTGATGCTGTAATAACTTACTTAGCTCTCAATGCAAGCTCTCTATCAGACGGACACTTCCACCAAGGTAGAACATCTTTCCTTTTTAGAATAGGATTCAAAACAGCCATCGCTGATCTTCTGATCTTCTGATCTTCTAGTTTCTAGCTGTGCCAGCGATTTAATAGCGTTTATACAAGTTCCCTAAGGTGTGGTGTTGTGATGATGTATGAGCCACGCCTTCCTTCCCCCATGTGCAGCTCCACCCTTTGAAAAATTACACTCTTTTAGCACCAGTCGTAAACAAGATGAGTTTTAGACTAACTATTGACTATGAACTAGATGACACTTCTATTGAGCAGACACCGTCCAGTAATTCAATGATATTTGAAGTAAATATCTTTTTGATATGAATAATGAAGGGGTGTGACTGTTTGCAGTGAAATTAACTTACCTTATTTTCTTTGCAGGTATCTCGACTTCATAATATTGCTGAAGTATGTGCTAGCATTTACAGGAGATTACAATCACAGTTACGGCATACAGAGGATATGTATGCATTATATTGGCCTGATAGAAAGGTATTGTGTCTAATAGGATATTAGTTAGTGTAGCCAGTACTTCCATTTGAGACTAGACCATAAATAGTAGAGAGCTGTTAAAACTGTATATTAAGGCTCCCAGCTATTGTATAGGTATTGTATGATGTGTTACTGCAAACCACAAAGTAGCTATTTATATTGTATATAGTATTGTTTGAATGTTGTGATTAGTGTCCAATAACATCTTGTGAACACTCTTTTGTAATAGATGTGGTTAGTGAATAAGCCTGTTGGTCGGGTTTTATCTGGTGTTGTGTCCGCAAGACTAGAATACAGACTTAAAAGAAGAGCATTTAAAATTCGGTAATAACTATTGCTATTATTCATTGAATAACTTAGTCATTTCATCATATAATAATACATAGTGACCACTCCCCCCTCATATCACAATCTATGAATATATCCTCTTATGTTGTTGTATTCATGAGTTGATAGTCTCATGACTATATGACTATTAAATAGTACCAACATTGTACTAACTATAAATATGTCATTATATTATAACATGTCTGTAGTATTTATAATATTTTATTGATAATGATTCCTTTCATATATTAGGTTTCTAGATGCTTCTTCTAAAAGATTGTTTATTGATGAAACATTACCTGTGAGTGAATCCCTCTAATTGTTTAGTTAACATATTGTTATGATAGGTCAGAGAGATAGTCAATAGAATATGTACACAGCTTAAACTAGAACATCCAGTAAGTATTAATTCCTACTACATAAAGTCATTGGTATTACTAGGAAGAAATGTCATTGGTTGTTGCTGTAGATTACACAGTTACTAAACAGTGAGTATTGTCTATAAATTAAGTTATACAAACTTACTCTATTATAGCCACCCAGCAGCAAGTCAACCAGACAGTAGTAACAAATGTAAGTGTCTCATTGGTACATTGGTTATTAGAACAATGTTATACTGGTATACTGGGACAATGGTATACTGGTATGCTGGGACAATGGTATGTATACTGGTATACAGGTACAATGAAATACTTGGTCAATGGTATATTGGGACATTGCTATACTAGTACATTGGTATACTGGTATATTGGTATACTGGTACATTGGTATACTGGTACATTGGTATATTGGTACATTAGTATACTGGTACATTGGTATACTGGTCTTCAGGTACAATCACCCAAATATATTCTTCAATTTTGTAGTGCAAACTCTTACTGTAAAGAAAGATACTGTCCCAGGTGATACATCATTGGGTTTGTCTCCAAAAGCAAGAAGAAAACAAGTAATACTACACTACTGTTGTACATTTTATATATTGTTGTTATTAGTTGGGTCGTCCTGGTAGTGCTGGGGGAGGAGGTCGTCCAGGGAGTAGTGAAAGACCAGAAAGTGCTGGAAAATTTCGGAGGAAGAGTTCATCTCAATTAGTCAATAAAAAGAAGTGAGTTAATCTATTACTAATTATCATATTACAATTTATTTTTTTAAAGACAAATATCTCGTAAACATCAAATGAGAATTGATACTCCGTGGTTAGATCCTTGCAAAACTTTAACTGAACAAGAAGTTAGTGATGATGATGACCTGCTATTAATGTATCGATTTTATTACAACATGGATCTCCAAAGGTACACATGATTACAACACTATATTATAAAGATTCCATTACTATAGAGATTCTATTCAGATTGAAATGCTATATAAACAAGCAAGGTAATATTTTTAATGTATTGTATTTCATCAACATGTTATATAATAGAGCAACATTCTTAGCTGGAGAAATGCTTTGTTCTCCTGAACATGTGCCAAAGTTTACTGCTCTACTCTGTCAAATTACTAAAGGAGATTTTGCATCAAGAGAGTGAGTATTGATATTATTACTATTATTAGTGTTATGATATTATTGTAGGGAGACTCAGGACTTTTTGCAAAAATTAAAGAGACTTTTAGTCCCACCTAAATATAAGACAAAGGT
Source organism: Xestospongia bergquistia (assembly GCA_963965975.1). Classification (NCBI taxonomy): domain Eukaryota; kingdom Metazoa; phylum Porifera; class Demospongiae; order Haplosclerida; family Petrosiidae; genus Xestospongia; species Xestospongia bergquistia. Next base: position 8,246,907 of record OZ014417.1, read on the forward strand.
ATCATGTGGAGTCATGTGATATTGAATGGAGTCATGTGACTTGATGTCATTCTTTAGACTCTTGTGAAAGATATTGTGAATAGTTATGTTAATTTGAAAGGATTATCAGGTGAGTATGTTAACTGTTGATCCATTTATCTACTATATCAATCTATTTATCTACTATATCAATCCATTTATCTACTATATCAATCCATTTATCTAAACTATCAATCCATTTATCTACTATATCAATCCATTTATCTAAACTATCAATCTATTTATCTACTATATCAATTTATTTATCTAAATTGTCAATCCATTTATCTACTATATCGATCCATTTTTAGTTCAAGATGCAAAGTGTTGGTTTATCAAACTCTGGTCGACCATGCATTTATTTGGGACAGAGTTTTTTTCTTGCACTAATGTTGACACAAAAGAGAATGGTCTTGTGGGAATATCGAAACAGAAAGTAAAAATATTTCATGAAACAACATCTGATCAAAATTTGTAATAGGTAATGTTTTTTTATCATAATTCCAAAAAGAAAAGTCAATTCTGGGACTACAGTACATTAGAACATTGGACTCATGTATATATATATACATCTAGTATATGTTCATGGTTTATATTTACAGGATCATGATCGAGAGATAGTCACTCTTTTTTTTAGCCGAGATAACCCAGTAGATAAACTTCAACTTCAGTTAATCGATTATTCCAGTGTACTTCTTGATTGCTTAGAAGGTGCGTGTTAATATTATAGTAATGCTATTATTAAAGGTATGATGTAGGTCATAGACAGTTAACAAGTTCTATGTCTGGTCATCAACAAGAATATCAGTTTGATGAAGTAAAGTTAACACATATTGTCAGACATTATAATATTCTTACAGACTACAGAGGCAGAATTTAGGAAATATATTAATGACAGTAAATCTACTATTGTTAAGACACATAAACGAGCTGGCTCTTTAACTTATAATGAGATTTATTGGGCAGATCAAATGACTAATCCACTGGTATTCATTATATTACTATATATATATTAATATCTGTGTATGTGTGGGTAGGTCTCACCTGAAGAAGAACAGTCATTGAAAACAGATTCCTGGGAAAACCCAGTATTTGAGAACTTGGATCAATTGATGGAAGAAAGGTATTATAACATACATTGTATAAATTATATAATTATTATATATTTACAGATTTAGTTTTCTTGACTTTAACGACAGTGAAGAGACAAGTACAGGATTAGAAGATAAATCTCCCAAAGAGAAAAAGAAACATCCAGACAGTCCGTTGTCAACTCGTCTTCAACATCATAGTCCATCTCCAGGTGTCCACCGTCCATCATATCCTAGTCCACTCCTTGTAACTAACCACACCCACTCATCGTATACAGTCCCTTCTATTGACGTGGAGAGAGAAGATAGCAGTACAAGTACTGATAATGAGGCTGAAAATAATGATGAGAATATATTTAACAAAAGCATTGGTTTAGAAGACAAAACAACGACCATCATTCCATCTATTAAATATGATGATGTATCAATATTACAGTGATGACATATGTATATTGTTTGTTTAATACTTTATAAATACGTTTACCATAAAAGTGCAGATTAAATGTGATTACATGCGTACGAAATAGGCGTGGCAGTGCTACGCCCACGCTCTATTTAAGACATTAAACTCGACCGCAATGCAATAATAATCACTTTTGTTCCTTAGCAGTTCTAGCAACAACAAAAACAACACGAGAAGTTTACAGACAAGTAAGAAGATCTATCTCCTATATCCTGATCAGATTACTCCACAGCTCATCGGCTAGACGTATATAGGTCAGTATAATTATAGAGAAGTACACTGTTCTCGTTAGAAAGATGACATTTTAATTTTTAATAATATAATTTTGTGTTAAGATAAGGTATTAGAGTGTCTCCTCCATTGTTTATTGAGGCTAATATTTATAACTATTAATATGTTAGTATCTTGTGAGCTATAGATAGAGACACACATATATACATCATAGTAGGAGTTACCAGACTCTTCTACTGGTATTCATATTATTTCTATAGTAGTTATGATAGTAGCATTTGTAAGTTACATTATTATAATACACCTAGCTATGATAAGAATCTCTGTTACGTTATATACACTTGAGGAGAATGGAATGTTTGGAGTAACAAGAGAGAAGAACTTGTAGTAATAATATAACATTTTAAAAATTGTTGTTATTGTTATTATAATTTTTATTATAGTAATGTTATGTTGTCAGAGTTGTTATTTTCAATATATTATTTAAGGAATGTGCTTTATGAACTTGTTAAACTAGTCCCTTTTGTCTGATAGAACACGTTTACTGTCCCTGTATACAAGACATGGCTATTCATAGTGTGATATTGTGTTAGGTAACATTATAGACAGCATTGTTGTACCTAATATAAGGTCTTATCTAAAAACATCATTGTCTGACCATATTAATTAATAGCATTTAAAAGGATTCATATATATAATAATTTATTTGACTAATTGTGTCTCACTTGGAGGGTAAGTGTTAATTACACTAGTAAGGACCCTCAATTTGTTTTGTCTAATTGTGTAATATTGACATCATTGTTGCCAAATTAATCTTTTGGTGGTCATTTAGTAAGATTTTAAATATTGAAACTATTTTATTAGCACAAAATAAATTAACACAATTACTAGTGTTATCAACAGTGATATTTTCTCCTACCATATTTGGTCATAACATTATTTATCACACTACGTAGGACTCCGCCCTTAAATGGCTGATCTGCCTCGTGATATCGGCTTTGATGATGAACCAGTCGTTTTAATAAGTTATGTTCAATTAGATGACACTGAGGAGACCCCTAATCAAAGTAAGTTAATTAGAACATGACAAGTACACACCATTTGTAGCAAACATTTGTAGTTGTCTGTCCTTTTATAAGCTACTAAGAAATAGTGTTCGATAATTGTCTGTATATTGACATTATTGTCATATTTTTATTACCTAGTTCATACAATGTAAACAGATTAACTCGATAAGGGCTCTGTTTTGACACAATATGTCATAGTATGATTGTATATCCTTCTTATGTAATAATGAATTATTCATTTTTTAGATGTTTCTTCGAACCAACATAAATTAGCTAGCCCTACTCAAAAAACAAGAACAAAATCTGACTCATCAATGTCATCAGGTCTGTATGTGTGTTATAACAATGATATAGTCTATAGTATGTCCTGCTATCCACTAATTGTGGAATGCAAAGGTCTCTCTGTACAACATTTTTGACATATTTCAGTGACAACATGTTTATGAGTGACTTCTATTTGTATTTAGGGGGAGGAGGGAAGAAGAAAAGAAGTCGTAGTAAATCCTCTTTATCTTCAGTATCAGGTAGTTGTGGGGAATTACCTGTTAATTAGCGATTGATTATTTGTCTTTACAATAGATATATCATCTTATGAACTTAATACAGGCGATGTTGATGTGAGTAAATCCCTCACAAATGAGGTAATAATTGACATAATAATTCTATAAATAGTTTCATTATAAATATCTTGTCTCTCCCACTACTGGTCAACTATACTTGTTAAGTAATGATTTATGATACTGATATTGTCTATTGGTTATAATGGAAATAAATTTGTTAATAATATTTACTCCCATTGTTAACTTGTTTTATTCATATTAATAATGTAATGAGTTTATTACAAGCTTCAATGATAAATAACAAACTTGTTATACATTTAAAAGTGAAGTGCTGTCATTGATACCGTTTTGTCTATTCCTCCCCCAGACTCCAACGACATCTGATATTACTAAAGAGTGCAGTAACAACCCTCAAAACAAAACTTCTCTTGTCAGTCTTGAAGAAGAAGAGGACACAGAACTAACTGTGATCAACAAAAAGTTACCTCATCAACACTCCACTAGTAAAAGTCCTGAGAGAGAACTATCTATAGTTGTTGAGAAAACTAGTAAAACGAAGAAAGCAGTTAAAAAAAGTTATAGTGTTGAATCAACTGTTATTGAGAAAAGACTGTTTGATTTGGAGCAAAACTTAGTTGCTAGAGAAAGTGAAATTGCTAATTTACGAAAGCAATTAAAGGAGTCGCAACAAACCCAATCATCATCTTCAATATGTATTCTTGGTGAGTCATCAATTGAGACTACTACTGATGATAGATCGTTTGAATCATCAACAGTTCATCACAGAACTGTCCTATACAAATTAATGGAAGAACAAAAGATTTGTTCAAAATTGAAGTCTAGTAATACTGAATTGAGATTGAAAGTCGCAACGTTAGAAGGGGAGGTCGATAAACTTCACCAACAAAATCTATTTCAACTACAACAACTTGAACAAGCTACTAGTCTAGCTATTGCTGCTAAAACAGCTGCTAGTAGTGCTGCTGTTAAATCAAAAAAGAAATCGTTTTTTGGTCTACGTCGCTCTGGTCGTAAAGGTAGTGGAGGAGGGATTAAAAATGGTAGTGGAAGTTCTGCTGAACAAAGCCCTCGATTAATTCGACCTGTTCTTTCTTCATCTTTTGAGGGTTCCTTATCAGAACATGATCTTAGTAGTCTCTTAACAAGAAGAAACGAATCTCACTCAGGGACTAGCTCACCAAAACAACAGACCAATGATAATGTTGATATTCAACTCCTTCAAACAAGTCTTAGATTATCAGTAGAAGAGAAAGTAGAGTTTGAGAGGCAGTTAGAATCACTTCGAGATGAGCTAAGACAACAAGAAGACCGCATTGATCGTATACTTAGAAACACTGTTGATAAGCAGAAAATATTAGAATTGACAGCTGAGGTCGAGACCTTACAACAATCTGTACAGTTACTAACAAGAGAGAAAGAGTTAATGAGGAGCGAAAAAGAAGGGTTGACATATGAATTGGAGAGTCTCAGAGCTGAGAGTGAAACTTTGATATCGTCGCTGAAAGGAAAAGAGGTGAAAGCTGTTTTAAAGGAAAAGCAGGAAATGGACTTTTTACGATCTGAAAACAAGGCGTTAATGAGCGAAGTTCGAACTTTGATTACCAACAGCGATAATTTGGAGACCTCGTTGAGTCAGTTAAGACGTGAGATGGTTGCTCGCGATGTACGAGAACACGAATTGAAATTAAAAGTTAAGAAACTAGATCAAGAAAATGTAAAATTGAAAGCTGATTTATCTGTGGTAAGTCAAGAGTTAAATAAACGCAAATCTTTAGAGAGAAGTCCACTCATCACACCTTCACAAAAACCTCCAGCCGCAGCCACTTCTAGGAAATCTTCTACTGGTCAACAACATCGTAAATCTAGAGATTCATCCCCTTACACTTCATCTCCAGAAAGACAGCTGCTGTCCTCATCTTCTTCTTATACTGAACAACAATCTCCAAGTACTGGTCAAGTTACAACTAAAACAGGTCATCAAAAGAAACCAAGTTGGCCCCCACCTGTCGTTATATCAGAAAACAAATTGGCAGTAGAGTCATTTCATGAACGGGCTCAAAGTGAAGACCTCTCAACAAATACTACTCCTCTCCCGATTTCACGAACTTCAAGTGGAGGAACTAAAGCAATGGCCGTGCAAGTGACATTACCAAAGAAAGAAACAGCTTTAAAAGTCACTGGAAAATCATCATCTGTTCCATCTCTCTCTAAGTCTAGTAGTACTGCTTTAAAAGAAGACCTAACTGATAAAGGTTCTGACAAAGGTTCTGATAAAGGTTCTGATAAAGGTTCTGAAAAAGGTTCTGATAAAGGTTCTGATAAAGGTGCTCGAAAGTCATCTACCACAGAATCAAATCTAGGAACATTTCGTACCAGCCTCTCTCCATTGAGCCCCAAACCAGCTGGAGTGAATTCATTAGTCAAAATGTTTGAATCAGGCTCAATGTCAACATCAAACAATAACAATACAATGACTGAATCACTTCCATTGTCAGAAGAACTCAATGAATCTAAAGAAGATACTGTCTCTGTAGAGTTTTCTATTGCTCCATATGAATTGAAAACAGAGGTAGTAAATGATATACCGAAATCTACAGAGACGTTATCTCCAAACAGATCAACTACAAGACCATCCTCTGCTGGTACAAGACCTCAAACATCAAGTTCTTTGAAGGAAGAGTCTGATAAAAATAAAGTTGTAATATCACATGATAAGAAGAGTGACGAGAAACTAAAAGAAGGTACTAGTAAAAAGAGAGAAGAGCAGCAAGACAAAAAGAGAATCAATGAAGAAGATCTTAAGAAGGAAAACGAAAAGAAAGATCTCGAAAAGAAGAGACAAAAAGAAGAAAAGAAGGAAAAAGATGATTTATCTGATCGATGTCAAACATGGCCACCCAAACATGATATAATTCCACCAATTACAAATACATTACCATCTTCAACAGCAAAACATGATCAGAAAAGTTCATCTCCAACACAATGTAGTCCACTAGCTATTAGTAAGCCTAAACCACCTCCATCAGTGACTATAAAAACACAAAAACCACTTGTTCATCAACAAACCTCTCCTGTGATACAAGTTGAAGTCAATAAATCACCGACAAGTGTTGTTGCTAACCTCCGCTCCTCATGGGAGAAGAAAGCAGTACCTAACAATAAATTTCCTCTTGCTAAAACATTTAGTAATCCTGTATCACCTAATAACAAACCTGAACAAAATATTTCTCTTTCACAGCAACAACATTTACGACCTCTCACTAAAACAGGGAGTGGACCTTCTGGTGTTATTATATCATCACCAAGTGATGCCAAATCACAAATTTTAACATCTAAAACTATTCGTTCTCATCCGCCGTTAACAAAAATGGAAAGTACACCAGTAATAACCACATCTCCTCATCAACAAAATGGTGTTGTTCAGTTAAGACCGAAACACTTGTCTACTGCAGACGTTAAGAAAGCTTCATCATTAGAGAACATCATTGATGAGGCAGCCCCTGCTGCTTCTACTACTAATAAAAATACAACAAATGGCCAAACCTCATCTCCAAAATTATATGGTCGACCAGCTTCTCTCTATGTTAGCGGAACAGATTCCTCAAATGATAAGAAATTGAGTTCATTAATTACCATACTTCAAGAAAAAGAGACATCATCACGACAACGATCATCACCTACACCGCCTGCTGGGACCACACCCACTAGATCTCCGATATTTAGACAAACATCAAATAAGTGAGTTAGTTAGTGTAATAATCACATTTTATAATCTTTGTTTTATAGACCAGAACAACGTCAATTTTCTAGACCTCATTCTTTTCATTCTGACAGTCCCAAACTTCAGAGAGCAGCTTCATTAGCTTCACCTCTTGATCGCCGATCAAAGAAATCAATGTTAATACGATGGTGTCAAATGATGACACAAGATTATGATGTGAGTAATATATATATATATATATATATATATATATGTCCATTTATTGATTGTATGTGTCTATTCATTTGTTTATGCATCCATTTACAAGTATTTTATTTTTTAGAATGTAGATATTAGAAACTTTGGCGATAGTTTTTCGGATGGTCTCGCATTTTGCGCTATATTACATCATTTTATGCCTGATCAAATACCTTATTATACTTTAAATCATTTAAATCAAAGGAAAAATTTTGAAATTGCATTTACAGTTGCAGAAAGTATCGGAATACCTCAACTATTAGTGAGTTACCATGCATCCATTACAATTCCTTCATTTAATTTTATTGTCCATTTAGGATATTGACGATATGGTTGCACTTAGCGTACCAGATTGGATGTCTGTTATGACATATGTCTCATATATATATAATCATTTTGCAAAAAAGATCTAGTGTGTATTAATCATGTATGTGGGTGTGTTAATTATATTCATTATTATTGTTTTTAATTCATTTGCGTGTTCATTAGAATCATTAATGATATTCATGATAAGAGGGTTGTGTGTATATATAGTGATGCAACAATAGAATAAATGCAATGAGCAGCAAGCTAAGATGTCAGCTTGTATTTGTACTAAACGTACTGTACCTCCTCCAGAAAGCTGGAACTACCCAGAATGGAAGGAAGGAGCTGATAACCTTGCTATGTTCCAAAAACATGGTTACTTAATAGTACATGGGTTAATAAATAATGAAGAGGTTGAAGCTACTAAGGAAGTGGTGTCAGATATTGTACAGCAATGGTTTGCAAAGACAAAGTCTAGTGGAGAAGATGGAAAAGATTGGGAGGAGATTGCTAACAGGTTCAGCCACACCTCTTTTTCCATGTCTTAGTAAACTTTACAGATTACCAGAGCTCCAAGGCAAAGAGCTTCAAGATGATGAGTTGACAATAAGACGGTTATTTCGCATGTGTGTACACAATGAATACTTTGCACGGTTTTGTTGCCATCCAAAAATAGTTTCCATGGTAACAGAACTGTTAGGACCAGATGTCAAGTTACTACAGTCAATGTCATTACTAAAACCACCTGGTAAGGGATATCATGATCATGATGAACATTAGTTATCACTGATCAGGTTCTGGAGAGAAGAAATGGCATCAAGATAATGCATACTTTCGGCTAACACCTTCACGGATCCTGGTAAGGTCTGGAGTACTAGGTACCATATATGGACATATCTATATATATGTAGGGTTGTTGGATAGCTCTTGATCCTACAGATTGTGCCAATGGATGGTATGTTATTTTAATGTTGTATTAATTTTAATAAAGCCATTGTTTTACTAGTACATGATGTACATGTAAATTAATAAATCTTTTTGTTTGTTTTTTACACACTTTAACAAAATTTCTGAGCACCAACAATTACTCTATTTAACAAAGACCTATATAGCTAACTTTATAAAAAAATTCAAGTGATTTCGTTACCTATCATTTTGGGCCATTTAAAAAAAATACCATGGACTAATATAGTCCATGGTATTTTTAAAAAATGGAGAATTGGCCCACATCATGAAATCACTTGAATTTTTTTATGGAGTTAGCTACACATGTCCTTGTTAAGTGACGTTAATATTAGTGCTCTTAATTGTTGCATTAGATTTTAAATAAATATTATAATAATGCCCTTCGTTCTACTGGTACAAGAAGACATGTAAATTAATAAATCTTTTTGGTTTTTGCACCAATGATTTTGTGACATGGGCCGATTCTCTATTTTTAACCCTTTGTAAACTTAATTTGTTGTTTTCAGTATGCACATGTTACCCTCGTCACATGGTACAGGAGTATTCCCTCATGATGCCCCCAAAGGAAATCACATTGATTATGGCATGATTACTCTTCCTAATCCTAATGATGTAAGGCCACACCTTCTTATCACATCCCTGCTATCCATATTCATAAGGTTGTCCCTGTTATATTACAACCTGGAGATGCATTGGTATTTCATGGAGAGACTGCCCACTACACTCCTCCTAATGTTACAAATACTCGGTAATGATATTCATAGCTTATGATGTCATTATGTGTCATATACAGACGCCGATCCATTCAGTTGCATTATGCATCCAGTTATTGTAAACCAATAAAATGTCCATTAAAAGAAGGGGAAAGTTCTACTGATCCTACGCTACCTCCTGACCCTGATAGACCATATTACTTTGATTGCGATCCTAATTGTGAAGAACCTACATACTGGTATTATAAAAAGGCTGAGTTGTTAGTGACTGGACAAGACTTTGGAGGAGAATATATATAAAATGTATTGTTTATAATATTGTGTTTGTTTGTTCTTTTTATTGGTGAAAAATTGCTAAAAGATTTTAATTTTATCATGAAAATGTAAATAAAAAGAAAATGTTATTGAATATGTCATATATAAATGATATATAATATTATATATTGTATGTCTCCTTTAGTATAATTGTCATATTAATGTGTAGTAAATATTTCTACACTAACTGAAGAACACAAATATTGTTTGAAGAAGTGAACAGAGGCAGTTAGTGATGAGTTGATAGAAGTTTTAAGCGAGACTCCACACAATTAATATCTAATGAAATATATTATTAATAATTAAAACATAGTTACTTTGTTATAAATAATACTTACATTTTTGAAGTATATTTTGATCATTATCACTTTTAGCATCAGATAATAATAGTTGTAACAATATCAATGAAATACGATATCGTCTAATACACTAAAAAATCATTCCAGAATTAAAAATAGCATTGATGACATCATAATTACCTCATGTTTCCGAGGTGTCGACTCCTCTAACACAGCTTGTTTGCACTATACAAAAATCACACAGTTGTCATATGACATATTTATTGTCACTTACCAAGTCAACTGCTTGTAAAAAAATCAATCTTTCAGCTGTCACCTTCGTTTGTGGCTACAAGGTCACATGATCATCACATGATTCACCATGTGACATGTACTTACCAGTGGCTGTCTCTGTTGCTTGCTAGTACATTTGAAATATAACTCTCTGGCCAATTGAGCTTTCTCTAAACAGATTTCTTGAAGTTCTTTTGCTTCATCAAAAACTAATATGGAAAGTATCATGGGATGATAAAGTGGGTGTGGCTAACCAGTTGAATGGATAGTCTGTGGTTCCATTGAAGAGACAGCTAGCGATATTTCATATTTTTTGCAACCATCTTCAATAACATTAGCAGCTTTTACACAAAGTACTAACTGTTCTGAAAATCTGTGTGCATGGTCTAACATTCCACTTGAATCACCCTACAGATCACATGATAATCACATGATAGTCATCTGACACTATATACCATTGATGAAGAGAGAAGTAACATTGGTCCTTGACGACTTTTAGCCAATTTGAGTAGTTCCTGTGCTATTAATGTAGACTCTTTCAGTCCATGTAAGTACCTGTCATTATCTGTCTGTTTTGAAACACTATAATTATTACCTTAATTATAAGGAGTTACCTCGTCCATTTGAAAAGAGAACATTTCCTCTCCAGTGTCTTGTAGTGGTCCTAGACTCTCATCACCTTGTCCTTCTTCTCCTCCAACATGAAAAAGTGGACTGTTACTCTTTATCAGTGACGTATTATCAGGTTCTGGAGTTTTTAAGCCAAATTTATTACTTCTTTGTAAATGTTCAGTTCCCATTAATAAACTGTGACTAATGAGGTCTGTTGAGTCTACTAATTGAGGGGCAAGCTCACGTTTACTCTCAAATAAAACTGATAATTTGTTATAACTGTCCTGACGAGATCCTGGTAAGCTCCGCTTACCACTTCCAGGAGATCCTTGAAATCTTATAATTGGACTAGAACTTGATGAAGAGGGTGAGGCCTGAAAAGAAGGTGTGGTTTGATATGAGATAGGAGATAATTTTGTAGCATTGCCTGATGGACTGCTACTGATAGATGCTCCACCCAATTTAATTAATGAAGAAAAAGGAGGTGTGTCTTGTCTTTTAAAATGAGATGTTTGTGTTGAGTGCGATGAGGCAGATATTAAGTTAGGTGGGTGTGGTTGAGAGAGCGGAGATACAAATTGATGTGTGAGTGATCCAAGGGAAGACAGAGTATGTGAGGAAGAACTTTCTTGAGACGAGTTTGACCCATGAAATGAGGGAGGGTCTAAAATGTCATATGACCTTATAATGATGTCATAGTTATTATGTACCTGTTTTACTAAGACTACTAATTAAAACAAAGCCCTATAAAATAAGTCATGTGATGATCATGTGTGGTCATGTGATATAATACCTCATCTGTATCATTAGTAGTGGGTGGACTAGGAGCACAATAATGAGGAAGAGATGAGTCTATGGACAGATACACAATAAAAGGATAGATAGTTATAGAAAATGGACAAATAGTATAGGTAAATGGACAGACACTTACTACTCCCAATATTATGAAGAGTGGGTGGACCAGACGAAGGAGAGAAATATTTTTGACCATTAAGTGAAGTTTGTTCCCGTCCAGTACGCTGTTACAAAGGAGTTAAAAATACATATATAAATATTGTTTATAGTACCGGTGATGATCTAGGTGAATGCGTTGTGTAACCAGATTGTGTGCTAGACTGTTGTCTTTGTATAGGAACAGGACAAGATTTAGCATGTAATGATGGACTATCTTCAAGAACTAGATTTAAAACATGATACAATACATCTTTTTTATTATCATTATGTACCTTTTGTTTGAATACAATCTTGTCTTTGAAGGAATTGATGTGAGAGAAACTCATCTAGTATTGAACAGATATCAATGGACTATTTACTATAATGCGATTATTACCTTGACTGAGACGATCTTGTGGTTTCTTTCTCAGTAAATTTAATAATAGATCTTTTAATAAGTAAGATGTCCCCTCTGGTATTCTAAGTATGTGCTGTAATATAATTTGTAATAATTATATTTATAATTACTTTGGTATAAGGGTTTCCCTCTCATAACGTCTTTTCAAAGCATGAGGGCTAGGAGCCTATAGTAAAGGGAACTGATTGTTGAATGTGATAACAACGAGGGTACAAAGGTTAACTTAGGTATGTATCCTATCCTCACCAAAAATGGTGCTTTTCCATCAAGACATTGAAATAAAATAGTCCCAGTGCTCCAAAGATCAACTTTACTATGATATGGATGTCCCAGTAGTATCTCAGGAGCCTATAATCAAAAGAGATTTAATTAATAGTTATTATTACTAGGGGCATATACCATATAAAGAGGAGAGCCACATAAAGTAACAGCCATATCAGCTCCTGAAAGATATCGTGCAAACCCAAAATCAGCTGAAAAAATAATAACAACATTATTATATTGATGATGGTATTAATAGAATATACCTAATTTGATCATTGCATCTTTAATTTGTAGGGATCCACTCTTATTTGAAGGATATGACAACAGCAAATTTTGTGGTTTAATGTCACGATGTATTATGTTTCTTTTATGAACTGTGCAGAGTGCCTTAGCTAGAGAGAGAAAGAGAGAGAGAGAGATGCATATGTCCCTGACGTCCAACAATATTACCAATATGTATGGCAAGATGTCTGATAGAGTCCTCTGATAATGTCATCTTGTCTATAGAGAAATCAGTCAAACCAGAATGACCAGTATAAACCACACCCACCTTGTAAGTATTGCGCCAAATCACCTCCATTACAAAACTATATAATATTTGAATATATAGAAAATATCATATTATACTTACTTCCATTATAAGGTATATTTCATTTCGTGTTTCCTATTCACATGAAAGTCACATGATTTATACAAGTAGTCACATGATACTCACATGATAGTTGTATAGCTGGACAATATTGGGATGCTTCAAATCCTATGACATGAATATCACTATAGTAACTATATTCAAAGCCACACCTCTTTTACCTTTAATATAGAGATCTCTTTTTGACTAATACTTGACAATTTTCCAGGAATATTTTTGAGAAGTATCTGCTTCACAGCAACTGGTCTTCCAGACTAGAAATTAGACGAGATGACATTAGTAACTATGGCAACATAGCAATGATAAGTGGTCCTCATCAGCTGATGACAACCACTATCAATGCAGACAGCTGTGTACAATGATAAACCTTACTAGCAAATTATCATTGAGTAAACATATTTGTACAATATTTCTATAGTAACATACTGGTTTGTGTTGGCCTTTAAATACTAATGCAAATGCTCCGTGTCCTATCAAGTTAGCCAGTCCATACTCGTATTCTCCGATAGATTGCATCATACATCCAGATGAGAAAGAAGGAAACACTCAGGAGGTGACTGGAAAAGACTAATAGATCGAAATAGATATAGTAACAGCCTTACCAAATGCAAATCTGTTGTTTTGTGCAGGAGAACCTGCTAGTATATCTTGAAATAACCTGTCTCTAGATGATTCTCATTGAGTCATAAACTATGAGAAAGCAGCAATGTCAAGTTTTAAATATTACTTTTGTACGTAATATAAGATGTAAACAAGTATAATTTCGGTAAGCTTAAAACGTCAGGGACTCAGGATATGACGCCATATAATAATAAAATTGCACATAATTCGTAAACAGGAAGGGTTGCTCTGGTGGCGATGCCTGGAGATAACAGAAAAGTTGTTGGAGATAGTGGACAATCCGTTATGACAGACAAGGAGAAAATTGTTCTAGAAGATCCGTCTGAATATAGACCAGAATTGAAAGATATGATATTGGGCAAAGAACAAGATGAGTTCAGAGGATTTTATGATGTGAGGATGTTACATGACAGTAACTATGTTTTAATTATTAATTCTTTATTTAATTACAGGAGAATAACAAACGTTACTCAATTGTTCGTGAGACATATTTAAAAATGCATACGAACCAAACAGTTGATTTTGTACTTCAGAAAGTAAGATTATTCACTAAATTATATTAAATGATATCAATTCATTTGATAGATTGACGAATGGGGCAAATTAAATCATCGTAAAATGACAATAATGGAAGCTATTGATAAAATGGATGAGTTAATAGATGAGTCTGACCCTGATGTAAGCTATAATTTTACTGATATAGATTATGACATTATTGTATAGGTTGATCTTCCTAACTCAGTTCACGCATATCAAACAGCTGAAAGAATACGTGAAGCACATCCTGATAAAGACTGGTTCCATTTGGTTGGGCTCATTCATGATTTAGGTAAAATGGTTGCACTCTTTGGCGAACCTCAATGGGCAACTGTTGGGGATACATTTCCTGTGGGGTGTCGATTTTCTGATAAATGTGTATTTCCTGATTTATTTGCTGATAATCCAGACAGTCATCATCCAGTGTACAGGTATGTTGTCATCACATGATATAACAATGTTAACAGATATTGAAGTCATATTTCCTAAGTCATACTAAGTCATAATATATTATATAGTGACATCAAAGCATATATTGTGTTTCTATAGCACACTGTATGGGATGTACGAGCCAAATTGTGGTCTAGACCATGTGACAATGTCATTTGGTCATGACGAGTATATGTATCGTGTTCTTGTTGGTAATGGGACTACATTACCAAAACCTGCTTTGTATATGGTTCGATATCATAGTTTTTATCCATGGCATACTGGATGTGACTACAACTATCTCTGTAATGATCAAGACTTACAAATGTTGGAATGGATCAGAGAATTTAAGTAAGGGAATTAGTAATTTATATATTTCATTTAGTATTTTTTCAGTAAATACGACCTTTATTCTAAAGCTGATAACATTCCAGATCCAGAGAAAATCAAACCATACTATCAAAGTCTTATTGACAAGTACATACCAGGTGTTCTCAATTGGTAGAATTGTACACAAAATTTTTAATGAAATGTGAAATGTGTGTACTTTATACAACATTCTATTTGTTCAATATTATTGTAAATAATTGTTATTTATTACTTTTGAAAGAATCTGTTGTTCGAGTTCTCATTAAACGTTCCACAATCTCTAACTTTTTCATTCCCAGTAAACCTTTATCACTTCCTGTGGCTGAAATGGGAACATCCTCTTTCTCCCCCTCTTGTTTTGACGACACTTTTACTTTAAATAATTCCAACAAGACATGTTGTTCATTTCGTCGCAGCCCCTAACTCATTAATATTTAATTGAACAAGAGTATTCTTTTTACCTTCATTTCTAGTATTTTCTGGAAATTACTTGGATCAAAATCTCCCTGCATAATTGATAAATAATGAGATACAAATTCTTGAGCTTGTTCATGTGGTGACATCACAATCTATTGAAAAGATTCCCTTATTTTCAGAGACAACCTTCACTTAGTTACCTTAACAATTAGTTCTGCTTTCTCCATACCAGTGGCAACCAGTTTGGTAAACCTGTTAAACAAGAATGATCAGTTCTATTAGCATTACTAACTTACGAGGCTGGTGCTTTCCTAGTGACGGTAGCACCCACTGAAGGTAACTCTAACAATGCACTTTTCAATGAGTGAGTATCCAATAACAACTGTGTGTTAGAAATTAATGTATTGTTGTTGTTTACATTAATTGTTGTTGTTTACCTGTTCAGCAGCTATTGTATTTATTGGTTTACATTTGTATAAATGTGTTATAAAGGCAGGAATAAAGACACTGAAAATTAAAAATAAAATTCTTAATTCCTTTTTAGTACATGATGACTTACTTTGCAAATTTATGGCAGAAATTAATGAAATATTTTCTTACAGCTGCCAAGTTTTGTCTTATCAAAGGAATTGTTGAGCGAAGATGTCCAATAATTTGTGACACATACTGACTTTGATCACCAACAGCTTCAACTGTACCCCAGGGTAGCTAGATGGGGAATATATTAATACTCCTAACAAATTAGTTATTAATAATACTTTAGTCATTGCATTAAAAGAAGCAACACAAGCTGTTTCACTGTCTTGAATGAGGAGTTGTATACATGTTGATGTCAAACTAGTGAAGGGACTCAAACCTAAACTGATAGAATGGGAACAAACCTTCTGAACAAATCCATTTCCTGATTAAAATCAACTTTATCAACTAAAGACTCATCAATTTTCTCTTTCAGTTTAGATTCCAACTAAAACAATATTGGCAACAAGTGGGTGTGGCTGAACAAGTGGGTGTGGTTTACCTGTTGTGTAGTTTCCAAGCAATAGTCTGCAGTACACAATATAGTACAAGTCATTGTGATCTCATCACGAGATAGTCGGATATCTTGAGGAGTATCTCGCTTTAAACCAGTTAGTGTCCGCCTTAATCCACTGTTTAACCTAAATGGTTGCCATGGCAACTAATACATGTATCTATAATTGTTCTTACTTTGGTAGATTAGCACCTAATATTTTTTCTGTGTATTCTTTGAGATATTTTTGAAAGACAGTTGTTAGTTCTAGTAATGGCGGACCAGTTGATAACGAAGTACATTGAACAAGACATCTCTTATAAAAAATGAAGAGATCGGCAGCACTGGGAAATGCAACAGTGGTCATGTCTCCCTCGGCTGCTCCCTTTGAAGGAAGATAGGATTTCACATCTGATACAAAATTTTCCATTAGCTCTGATAGGTTCCTATAGTCACATGATTATCACATGATTGTTATGCCACGCCCACTAACTTGTCTTGTGATTCAATGTACACATTAAGATGAGGTTCAAAACATCGTGATATCATACCAAGGAATGGGGATGAGTCTTGCTTGGAATAGGAACCAGGCTATTACAACATATATACAATTTAAAAACAATACATTATATTACATTTTTATGATCATCTTCAGTTGATTCAACTTGCAATACTTTCTTTGGTATCAACTACAATAGTATAATTAAGAGGGTGTGGTTAGTGGATGTGGCTTACAGTTTCCATATATGGACTGCCAGCAAATCTTTGAGCTAAAAACTTTTCAAATGCTGTTGTTTTCTGAATAGCAAACAACAACAATTTGACTTCAAGATCAGCAGCTTTGTTTTTCATAACAACTGAAAGTCCTTTCCTATAAATAAAGGGGATGTGCCCCTGTAATTAAATGAGATAATGATGTACTTTGTCTTCTGACAAAATTCAATACATATTCTTTCTGGCATATACCATTCAGGTGGAAATATAGCAGAACATTCTTCCTCATAATTTAACAGAGTACGTTTTAACCAACTATATCGCCTATCCACCTGTAGGATGGAATTAATGAGATTGTATCTAATTATAAGAATATTTAAATATTACTTTATCAAGCCAGGACGGGTCAAGACTCTCATGAAATAACATGTCATAATCGCTAAGTTGCATTTTAACAAACCATATTATCAGCTCTTCCCTAAACCATAGAATCATGACAAAAGAGAGAGTGGGAGAGAGAGACTCACTTTGGTGTTTCACCTAACACATCCAGTACAAGACAGGCATCATGAAGCTCCGCCTTAGCTCCTCCCTAAAATTATATATCAAGTTATTTATTACGCCCGTTACTTACAGCAGTGCCTCGAATTGAAAATGCTTTTTCAAAATCAACTTTAATTTGAGCAGCAAGATCACGTTTCATTGAGGAAAGTCTAAAACAATTATAATAACGATTAATAATCTATAGAAGCCACACCTACCTTTCAATGAGGTATTTAATTTGAGGGATGGCTTGATATTTGTTGAATTCTTCCACTACATCTCCTGCTCCATGTAATTGACTGGCTACATGAGCATATTGTCGAAGACGCATATTACGACTAATTAATTACATAATTAAAGGATCTCTGTATAAAACTAGCATACTCTATTTCCTCCAAGTTTGTAATTAGTAGGCGGAGTCGCTCCAATGTTCTGACAGAATCCATCAAGTGTTTCTTTGCAATATCAAGCTGTTTAATATCACCAGTAATTTTTTGAACCTGTATAATTTATATGAAAGGACTACTCCTAGTAATTAATTTATAATTACCATTAATTCAGAATGTTCAGCTTTTTCTTTAATATTTCGTATTCGACCAAACAATTCTTCAATTGCTTTCTGAGCCTCCTCAAGAGCCTAATAATTATCTAATTATCTCAATAATTAAAGGGACCCAATTACCTGTCGTCCCTCATGGCCTGCCTCAGCTTGTTCTCGTACAATCGTCCTAATATCTTCATCAAGCACTTTCATTTTGACTCTCAAACGACTCACAGTATCATCAACACCAGCTAATGACTGTATTATAATTAAAATTACAGGGGTATTTGAATTTAAAAGGTACCTGCTCTGTTGGAAATAATGTATTGATGTAGTCTATAGCATCAAAATCATTGCTATCAAGTGGATCATTACTTGGGAAGACCTGTCGACAGTAATAACTAGAATGTAGTCGATATTAGAGAGCTTACTTCTTGAATTGCTTCCTCTACTTCAGTAGAATATAAAACAGCTTGAAGTTCCTCAGCAGTCCAATCACCAGCCATCTTGTCTAGTACGCCTCCTCCTTCCCACTCTGGTTGCTGAGAAGAGGAAGCCATGTTCTTGAACCACCCACGTTTAAGTATAGTATACGGAGTTAATTATTTTCTCCCATTTCGTTTCTGTACAAAATTTAGAATGTTTCCGTATATCTCCGTGTCATTTTGTTGAAGGAGTGGCTGAGATATTGCAGAAATAAACAAAGAAAACATACAACATTAGAAAGAACCCTACGTAATACAGTCTGCTAGCGATAGTAGTGTGATGGTAATCTTCATTATTGCTCTGGGAATAGGGCTGTCATTAAGCCTAACTCTTGGTGATGTGTCTTCAAATACATATAGTTACAAACATGCTGCAGTAGCTACTGATGCTGGTCCATGTTCAGTTGTAGGAACTGATATTTTAAAGAAAGGTGGATCAGCTATTGATTCTGCTGTAGCAAGTTTATTATGTATTGGAGTATATAACTTGCAGTCTACTGGGCTTGGAGGTGGGGGGTTTCTAATGTTTTACAATGCTACAAGTCAGGAGTCATTTTGCATTGATTTTCGTGAGAAAGCTCCAAGTATTATTTCTGATGAAGCAATGCAAAGATATCTTAATGATCCTAATTCAACCATAAAAGGTATACACTCAATAGTAATGATGTTAGTGATATTACATTCTTTGATAGGTGGACTAGCCATTGGTGTACCGGGACAACTTAAAGGAATGTATGAGGCTCATCAACGATTTGGGCGACTTCCTTGGTCTGATGTTGTTGAGCCATCTATTCAGTTAGCTATTGATGGTTTTATAATCACACCAGCTATTGCTGATGCTATCGAAGCTGTTCAAAATGATTTAAAGACTGGAAATTATCCTGGTTTAGTGTATGTTACCGTAGTAACTCACTTGATTAATATAATTTGTCATTTATAGGGAATTATTGAACCCCAATGGTCAACCACTAAAAGAAGGAGATATCTTAAAACAGCCTGAATTAGCCAAGACTCTACAAGCTATAACTAGTGGAGTGGACTATTTTTATAACAGTAGTTTCACTGAAGAAATGGTAGCAGAATTAAGTGACCAGTACAATAGTATCTTAACGGTTGATGACTTCAGAGATTACAATGCAGTTATACGACCTGTACTAACCAGCTCTTATAATGGATTACTACTACATAATTTCCCACCACCAGCCAGTGGTGCAGTATTAGCATTGATATTAAATATATTAGATGGTAACTCAAGTACATATACCACACGTTATAACAATCATATAATGTTAGGATATAACTTCACTGAAGAGGACTTTAGTTCTTTAAGCTATCATCGTATTGTAGAAGCATTCAAGTTTAGTTATGCTCAACGTATGGATTTAGGTGATCCAGATTATAATGAAACTATTAATGAAGTTAGTACTGCTAATATACTTGTTTTACTAGTACTCTATATCAAAGGTGATCAAGTTCATGATGGATCCTACTACAGCAGATATAATGCGTTCTAAAATCACTGATAGCACAACTCATGATCCTCAATATTACAAGTTTGATTTGCAATATAATCCACCATCTTACGGTACTACACATCTTTGTGTACTAGATGAAGAAGGTAATGGTGCTGCTATTACAAGCACTATCAATACATAGTAAGTAGAATATTATAGAACATTATATAATACTGCCTCAGTTTTGGTAGCTTAGTGCGATCAAGAACTAGTGGTATTATCTTTAATAACGAAATGGACGATTTTGGTGTCCCAGGAAGAAATAATACATATGATTATCCTCCCTCTCCTGCTAATTATTTAAGAGCTGGTCGTCGACCCCTCTCATCATCTGTGCCAACTATTGTTACTAAGAATGGAGAGATTGTTATGATAGTTGGAGCATCAGGTGGATCCAGGATACCCACCTCAACCTCACAAGTATAACACCCACTCATTTAATTACTCCACCACCTCATTTAATATAGGTTTTACTGGATGTTCTCAGTTTTGGAATGACATTAAGTGATGCAGTGGACATTCCTCGATTACATCATCAATTATTACCAAATTATGTCACAGTAGAGAGTGACTTCCCTTCATTATATATTAATGGATTAGAACAACGTCATCATATTGTTAAGAAAACTGGCCCTCTGGCAACTGTTCAAGCAATTTATAAAGAAAATGGTGTAATTTATGCTGCCTCTGACAGAAGAAAAGGAGGCCAACCAAGTGGCTATTAAAGTATTAAGTGAGTTTAAAGTCTTATTATATTTATTTTAATTTGATGTTCATTCTTATACAATTATATATAGAAACTCACAGTCCTAGTTAAGATATAAATAATATATTATTATAATATATATATTATTATTTATATTAACTTACTTGGCATGTCATAATTAAATTGGTCATACCTACAATTGATTTTAATGAGAATGATGGAGGCATTACACAGGATTGACTGTGGGAGAAGTTATGATTATGAATATTTATAACATCATACCTGTGTAGTGAAGATGCATTTTCTAATTGTTCCTTAACAAAGTCTAGTGTAATACCATCTTGCTAGAAGAGAGAGAGAGAGAGAGATAGAAAGGTTATTATTTGCAAACATGGTAACTTACTGCAGTATCTATTGATAAACCACAAGTACAATAGATAATATTAGAGTCCTGACAGAGATTATTTCTATTATAAATGAATTATTATAGCACACATAAAGAAGTGGTCATACTTTAGACAAAGAGGACATATGATGTCATCAGTGGTAAGACAATCTATGGCAGCTGTTATGACTTTCTCTGTAAATAATTCTTCCTCTTCATATTGAGCTATGATATCTTGTTCTATGATGGCAGATATTAGATTGAGACTCATGCTAGAGGACTGAAACTTATAATAGAGACTCATATACCTTCTTTAATAAGTTCTTGAGTTATGTCATCCATTACAGCTAATATTGCATCAATATCATTAGGGTCCTCCTCATTATCAGAAAACAATCTTTTACTGGCAAGTTCATCTAACAAGGGGGAGTGGCTTTTACGTTTTTGTCCTCTTAGAGATAGCGGAGGTAGCGATACCTCTGATCTATGTTGTAATGACATCATTAAAATGATAACATCATAATGATGTCACCTTAAATTATCCCATTCTTCTTGCATGACATCATAGACTGTATCTACAATATCATCAGATGAGTCTGCCCCCTTATAACGATGCTGATCCATTACATTATGACGATTCACCTTTAATCTCTCAACACATCTCTACAAACACAAAACATGGATCAGATCACTACATTATAATAGCATAATCACTTGACGATATGTATCCCTCCATCCAAATACATCTCCTGCTTTATATAAACCCTTTCTGTATTGTTGTCTGTCTTGAGGTGTCTGTGATCGACGGGATGGAGTATGGGATGCCATTAGCCAGAGCAGAGAAGGTTATCCTTCAATTTTAACCCGTACTGACCCACGCATGCTCAAACTACTAGTTACCGTTAATGAGATTCATAAGCGTACACCGTGCCGCCCCACAAAAGCATGAAGACAAAATCTTACGTACATATAAAAGGAAACTTGAACAGTCCTGAGTGCCAGTGTGTTGTGGGCCAGCGTTCTGCAATGCATCAGACCTCTGAGATGGTTACCAGCATACTCTACGGAGTATCCGAAAGGCCGACTAGGATAGGGCTGGTAGTCTCCCTTTAAACGAGACGAGGCTGGTGTATTTGTGGTTCCCGGTTCCTGAATGCGACATTCCCTAAGAGCTGGAATCCCGTACGGCTGGTTTTAAGTTAGGGCGACGCTCCAGCCAGGATTACCTCGCGAAGACGAGGGTTACCAAGCCAGGTGGCGGTCCCAGCTAGCAATAGCAGGGAATCCTGGAGCCTAAGTGGAAGCCTGAGTGGGTGAGCGAGTAGGAATCGTTTGGGCAACACACAAGGGTTTTTTTTTCATAAATTTAGATTTAGTTTGTGCATTAAGTTCTGTGATAACTACATTTGACAATTCTGTAATACTAAGTGTGACACTAAATAGTATAGTTCTTGTCTCAAAATATTTGTTTATTGTGTTAATTTCATATTACTAATGTAAAGTATCATTGTCTCTTTTTTATGTTACAACAAATAAAAATCCTTACCTAAACACTATTAATCCACAACGTGTAACTTCTAAGAGAATACAATAAAACTTAAAAGAAGGGGTTAAAAATTTAGATAACCTTTAATAGCTGTGGGAGTATGACCGGTAGCCATCTTACTTTTAATGAGAGGTGTGGTATAGTTTGTTATGCCACACCCACTAATAATAAATGGCTTACCAAAATGCTATTCAATTTTGGAGGGATTTTGATGTTCCATCCTTACAGGTATTTATATTATCATAATAGAGTTTATTGTATATTGTAATAGAGACAACTTGATGAGGAAGCTGCCAATGTTGCTAGGAGACAAGATGACTCTGATGCCTCAGTCAAGAAACTTGTTGAATTAAGTCGTGATTTTAAAAGGAATTCTACTGAGGTAATGGACTTATATTAATTGAACTATCTAGTGACATATCCTGTTTTATTAGGATGTCCGTAAAACTGTGTCTCCATTATTGAGATCATTTCAATCAGAGATTGATTCTCTCACCAAACGAGCGAATGCATCTGAAACAACTTTCTTAAATGCTTACAAAAAATTTATAGAAATACCAGGTACTTAATTAATGGTAATTAACCACACCCCCTTTGACCTCACCTACCCAGATCCCATTCCACTCTTGGAACAAGCTTTGTCCCAGCAACAACGATTAAATGCAATGCAAGATTTGGAAGTAGAAAACGTTAAACTGAGAGAAACACTTGATGAATATACAAAGGAATTTGCTCAAGTCAAAAACCAAGGTATTAAAAATGATTAAGTTATCATGTGATTATCATGTGATCAGAGGCAACTATAACCAAACTACGAAATCAAATACGAGAACTGGAGAACAAAGCTGAAGAAAGAGCATCAGTGAGTTAAATTAATTAATAATTATTGGGTTATTAAATAAACTTCCCTCATAGGTAAAAGCTAATGAATATGAAACTCAACTTTATGAAGCATTTAAAGAGAAAGAAAAGTATAGAAAATTAATGAATTAATTAACACATTCTTTGTTTACTCAGAGAAATGGATGAACGTGTTGCCATGGCAACAACAAAAATGGAAGAGGCAGTATCAAAAACAAGTGTATTGCAGTCAGGTAAGTTCATTAATTAGAGGAGGTGTGGCTATTTTATTATCTACAATGTAGCTTTGGATTCTACTCAATTGGAATTATTTGAACTGAAAAACAGACTAGATGATGACAGTTCAGCCAGGTGAGTAACCCCTAGTAATTATAAATTGTTACTATTAATACAGAGCAGCTGAATTAGATATTTTAGTAACTGATTTAGATCGTGCAAATCAACGTGCGTTAACTGCAGAGAGAGAACTTGATAAGCTCAAGAGATCTCAAACAACAACATTAACTGATCCTCATCTAAAAGTACATGATATTATTATAACATATAATAATATATGTATATATAGTTATCAGTAGATACGACTGAATTAGAACTTGAGCTTCAAGCTAAAGATAAAGAATTGAGTTGTGTATTAGATGATGTTGAAAGATTACAAAAAAGTTTGAATGTTCTCAAAGAGAATTCAAGTAAACATATCATGTTATTGGAGTCTCAGTTGAGAGAGAAAGAGAGCAAGTTAAGGGACTTTGAGCAAACACTAGAACATCAAAAAGATTATGAAGAGATCAAAAAAGAAATAAAGTGAGTTTATTAATAGTAACATTTCAATTAATACATTTTATTTTAGTATATTGAGGAGTGTTGAGTTCTCATCAAGTACTCATGAGGCAATTCCCACAGTAAGTTTCTGAGTGATCACATGACTGTCACATGATCTATTTATCTATCTATCTATATATATATATAGAGTTTGACAAAACCTTTGGAAGTTCTTTTGTTGGAGAAAAACAGAGGTTATTTATGGAAATTAATATTTTATTAATAATTATAATATTCTTAATAGGATTAGTAAATGAAAACACAGCATTAAAGACAGAATTGTCTGAACTAAGAGGTGAGAGAGAGAGAGAGAGAGAGAGAGGTGTCATCTATTCTCTGTAGGTCACTTTGTCACAGTACAAACACAGTATAAAGAATCATTGCAGACATTACAAGATCAAACATCATTAATAACACAATTAGAATCTGATCTAACACGTATTCAACCATATTTACCTCCAAGAACAGAAGGAGAGGTCATTGATAATATCTTAATTATTAACTATAATTGTTAAATATAGGGTCAAGCCAGTCCCTCTGATATAATTGCTGAAGCTGTCCGTGATATACATCCTGAGAGGAAATCATCAGGTATGAAGGTCTGTTGTCTCATCATGTTAATATTGTGTTATTATAGAAGTGGGCGGAAGTAATGAGTCATTATTATCTATTATTACAAGTCAAAGGGAACGTTTCAAACAACGAAATATTGAACTACAAACAGTTAGTTCTACTTATATATCCATTTATTTACTATGTATCCATTTATTTACTATGTATCTATTTATTTACTATATACCTTAATTTATTAAGTATCTTTTTTCACAAAGGAGTGTCAGCAACAGAAGCAGACTGTCTCCGTTTTACAACGAGAGGTAGACACATTACGAGGGGATAATGTTAAAATGTATGAGAAAATAAGATTCCTTCAATCCTACCCATCACAGGTAATTTATAACTATTAATAACTATTAATAACTATTAAATATTAATAGCATAAAGGAGGTGATGATACAACAACAAGTCGTTATTCTAATCAATATGAGGCGGGGCTTGATCCATTTGCAGCCTTTAGTGCTAAAGTGAGATTAATTAAGATATTATTATTAAATTAATTTATTAATTTAGGAAAGACAAAGAAAATACATGCAATTAAGTGGACCTGATAAAGCCACCTTAATAATGGTCAGGTTAATTTACATTATATCCAATTATTTGTTTATTACAGGGGCGATTTATTCTCTCCAATAAAATAGTTAGAATGGGAGCATTCTTCTATACAATTATACTACATCTTATCGTCATGTTGGTAAGTTGTATCACCACGCCCACATTATTAATTACAGGGTGTGTCCCTTGTAGTTATTGGCCAAATTAATCAATACTACAGATATGCAAACAGTTGACTTATACAGCGAGTGTGCCAAAAAGTAAGTGTTATTGTTGGCACGTGCATATGTAGTATAGAAGAATATCAGTTAAATTATAGACATCTATTTTTTATAGGTTTAATGAACATATGTCAATGTTTCATCCACCTAATGTAGAAAAAGTAATGGAAACATTTCATGGAGGGGGGGGTGGAGTGAGATAACCCTTAATTAAAACATATTAAACTAATAAATGTAATTTAAATTTAATCTGAGTTTAATTTAGGAGGTGCAGTTGCTGGCACAGCATTATATTCACGTTTAGTTTTCTTATAAATAGACTTGGCTTGTATTTGTATGGGAGTATCTGGTTTATCAGTAAACACAGCTGTTAGATAACCTCCATAGACACATCCAGTATCAAGACCAGTGGCATAAGGATAACTTTGGAAATAACGACGAGCATCATGTCCAAAATAAATGTGATCTGGTCCTTCCCAAGCTTGGGCCCATGGCTGACCTTCTGGTTGGGACTTTTTATGGCCTGAAAAAGTTAGACTTTTAACATCAAATGTGACATCCCTCATATGCAGTAGATTATCTTGTTTCTGATGTACAATATCTACTCCTGGGACAGCACCAGCATGTACTAACATTACTTGACGAGAGGGAAATCTAAGTGTAAAGGGCAAATTAAATAACCAATCTATTTCCTCTTTTGATAAATTATTCATCCATTGAAATGAAGAGGGCAGACTTTCTTCCTCTTCTTTATGACGTTGCCATTCTCTTAATGAGATTTCGTCATGGTTACCACGGACACAGTACCCACCTAATTCCCGAACTAACTGCACAACTTGTGTACTATTAGGTCCCTTGTTTATAATATCACCTACAAATGCTACGCATACATTAGGATCACGTGCGTTATACGTGTCCAGTAACTCAACTAATTCATCATAACATCCATGAACATCCCCCACAATCAAAAGACGACGGTCTTGTATCTCGTCTTCCAGGACAACTCTGTGTTCTACTAACGGAACTGGTAAACCATAGGGTGTTCTGTCAACGAGAAATGGATGACGGGAGCCTGGAAAGAACCTTTTTAGTGTGTTTCTAAAAAAATGAACACAACAAGCAACAAACACACTCATCTCGAATCTGAAAACCACGCCTATCAATGAAATTTAATTATAAGATCATTAATAGGGTTTTACTCAAACACGTTCTTATTTATTGTAGCCGTAAAGCCTAGAGACTAAACTATTACATAAAGTACAAGAAGAGAGTGTCATTGGCAGGAAATCTACGAGAACACTTTATTACCGTTACCGTAATGTTAGGAGCTTCTCGTAGAAGTCGTGAACCCAGTCCTTCAGTGGCACAGCAAGATTGGAGATTATTCTGTCAGCAAGAAGGCAAAAAAGCCGCCGAGTTGTTTCTGAATCATCTCACAACGTACAGAGAAGCTCACACCGATGTAGTAGAGCCGTTATGTATTCGAGAATTCGCTATTTCTTTGACAGAAGCGCTAAGTTCGTATGGGATTAGCTCTATCACTGAGCCAACTCCTACAGTCACATCTGGTAAACCTCCTTCTGCTAAAAGCAAACATTGGTGGAAAATTTTTAAGAGAGGAAGAAGTGTCCGTCGTAAAACAGCACACAGTGACATTTTTTTAGATGAAACAGGTGTCATTCTTGATAGAGTTGTTTCACAAATGAATCTTCAAGAAGATGAGATAAACGGAGATGAACCCTCATGGGGACGTTGTCGACTGATCCTTATTAATCGCCATGGAAATTATCAATTAGAGATTTACTCTCCTCCTAAAGTATGTTATACTCTATGTTCTGTACATGTAATGACATGTTGTTGATATAATGTTAGAGCTATTATGAGAGAGTGTACATACTAAAGAGAATTTATTGTTTTTATTAGATGGTTTGTGGTAATGGGATATTATAAGTAACTTTGTATTAGCAGGTGGTTTTGAAGGAAACTATTAATTGTTATTTGATATAATTTTAAGTATTATATATTATAATTTTAGTGAGTAGTTTGTTCAGCGGGAAGGATGTGTGTGGTTTGTATTTACCATATATGGAGATGAGCTTGTAGTAATGATAAGATATAGGGGCAGTTTAAATATTGTATTTACGAGGAACTTCCCTTTATGATTGTTTATGTCCTATTCATTGTTTACCAATATTTTGGTGGTGTTGAATCAATTAGTAATTATTGATGTCCTAATTAGTTATATATATATAAACATAATGGACAGTTATAATGGACACATGATGTATGACAATGGACAGATGGTTTATACCGGATGCATGGTGTATTACAATGGACAGATGGCTTAAATGACATAATGGACAGATGGTGATACTATGATTCTTTGAAGTGGTCTAGTGTTGTATATCGACCCAAACCCTATAAATCATGACATAATTAATATCATAATGAGATCATACTATTGTAGTCTGTGTGGGGACTTTACATGATAGTAGGTGTATATATATGTGTGTGTGTGTGTGTGTGTGTGTGTGTGTGTGTGTGTGTGTGTGTGTGTGTTTGTAGTAACAGTGGAGTAGTCTTTAGACCTTCTAGTACTCTAGCTCTGTGAGCTCATGTTACATCACGTACATGTTAGTAGATGTGATGGTTATAAACAGCATATGGTCATCACTGATACTTTTCATTGAATTACTTAATTTACAACTTGTGAACAAATAGCAAATTGTCTTTAGAATATAGTAACTTAATTGATAGCAATTGTTCAAAGATTGTTTAGTATAACACTCTATATGTGTTGTCAAATTATTGAACTGAACAATAGGTTAATATAATGAGCATTATGTATTTAACACACAATGTACTATATTTAATGTTTAACACATCACTATTGTGTAATATTTAACACAATATATTATATTGTTCATGTAATTCTGTTAATGATTGTCATGTTAGCAAGTTTACTATATAGTCAATGAGGACATAGTTAGAAGTCCTTGTACATGTGTGAGAATACTTGTAGACAACTTCCTCTGTGAGGTTTTGGGATGCCAGTCGTTGTTATGGTAACTAATGTTCTTCTATCAACCAATTATGATAGGAAACCTCAAGGGCACTTATGTATTGATAATGAATTTTTGTTTTTTTAGAGTGCTGTGCCCAAAATGTCGTTGTTTTGTTTCTTAATTGAAGAAGTTAGATCGACATCATATCTAGAAGTACCTGATTCTGAATCTTGTTTTGTTATTAAGGTATTATTAGTAGATCATTAATTACATTGTCATACTTTTATATTTTAATATTATAAGTAGATCATTAATTACATTGTCATACTTTTATATTTTAATATTATAAGTAGATCATTAATTACATTGTCATACTTTATATTTTAATATAGTCTCACAGTCATGGTGAGTATGTTTTTGATGCTGGTTGTGTTGCTGATAAAGATATATGGATGAATACTATTATGCAATATACAACTA
The DNA here is from genome assembly GCA_963965975.1 of Xestospongia bergquistia. Classification (NCBI taxonomy): domain Eukaryota; kingdom Metazoa; phylum Porifera; class Demospongiae; order Haplosclerida; family Petrosiidae; genus Xestospongia; species Xestospongia bergquistia. The sequence continues at coordinate 8,276,436 of OZ014417.1, forward strand.
ATGGACATCTACCAATGTAAGTTGATCTAGTTAATGATAATAAATTAGTTTATTTATTTTCTAGTTCAGCGTCACTTGGAGCATTGTCTGAAAGCCAAGGCGCACGTTCAAGTAGTCGAGGAGTATCACGATTTCCAAGGTCTCGTTCTCAAACACCCATTGCCTGTACTACCTCTCCTCTTGTTGAAAATCATCGTCCTGCAGGCATGTCTGATCAGTACACTTCACATTCTCAACCAGCTGATGAGGAACCAATACATGTTGACATCTTGTCACTCAATCCTAGCCACGCCCCTTCACATGATAGACGTTTTGTACAAAGCATGTGTATAGATACACCCACTTGTTTAATGATACCAGTTTCGACATCTTCATCTCCCCCATCTAATCCTAACTCGCCTCCCTCGTCCAATGATGAACAAGATGCTCCTTATCCAAGTCAGCTTACTTCTCCTCGGAAGAAGTCTCCGCCCACTGACTTACCCATCAGAAATGAGGCTCGTTCGTCATCATCATCAGCATTACATCCAGTATCATTAGCAGCCATGGACACGATGACCACACCCTCTACAAGACCACCAGTTAACCGCCAAAGAAAATCAAGTGCACCACCTACTGTTGTTCATGATTTACAAAATGAAGCTTCATCGACTCCACCCCCTCGTTATAACAGCTCGGAAGCTTTGGATCGTGTTGGTTATGAGGACAGATTGAGTTTTATCACTGTTCCATTAAGTCTTGGAGAGAGAGGTCATTCTCGACAGCGCAGTTATGACAGTAGTTATAGTCACAGTACTGATATTGGGGCTCCAACTTCACCTCTTGCTAGAACCTGTTATAGAATAGATATCGGAAGCAATGAGAGAATTAGCAATGGAACGAGTGGGCGGTCCAGTGCTTTCTCAAGTGCTGGTAACTTACATGATGTTACCAGAGATCAGATAAATTCTCCTGTTACCGTGACAACCACACCCGATCCTGTTTTACAAGCTGACACGTCTAGTCAGTCTTCTAATCCATTGTATATAGAGACATCAGGTCCTGCTGATATCCAATTACCACGACATACTGAACACCCTTATCAATCTTGGGCTAATACTTCTGTTGATGTTGAGAACCTTCGTAATCTCTCTCAGTATCCGTGGTTTCATGGAATGATTTCTCGTGCTAATGCTACATCTTTAGTATTGCTTCATGGTACTGCAGGGAGTGGTCAATATCTTGTGAGGCAGTCAGAATCGAGAGAAGGGGATTTTGTATTGACATTTAACAGCCACAATAGAGCTAAGGTAAATATTAATAATGAACAGGGGCTCACTCATTGATTTATTATTCTATTTTCTAGCATTTAAGGCTTACTCTAGATTCAACAGGATGTACTATACAACATTTGTGCTTTGAAGATGTCTGTTCAATGTTAGAATACTTCAAGACTCATCCTATTCCATTAGAAACTACACCAGCTAGTGAAGATATTACTCTGACTGCATTTGTTGATCGTTCAGCTTCAGATCATATCCGAACAACTACAATCATTAATTTAGAACGAATACAACGTACACCTCCAAGAAGAGCACGCTCAATTCATGTCACGTCGTCTCTCGGAGCATCACTAGATGGATCTAGTTCTCCTGTGCATGGGAATCGGTCTGGTCGCCAAGGTAATTGGCGTCAGATTTTTAATCGGCAAAGGTCTTCAAGTTCTCAGAGCATTCGCTCTCATGCTACAGTCCAACGTACACATTCAGCTAATGCTGGATCCTTACAGGAAATACCGGTTCGAGCTCGTGGGAATAGGTGGGGTAGTCGTGAACGTAATGAGAATTCTTATGTTAGTAGGCATTACTGATGTCATATGACTTATCATATTCCTCATTGTATATATATACACAATTTAACTTTTTCAGTTCATGTTTGAAATAATTTATTTTTTGAATTAATTTCTCTTGCCTCTTTTATTTTTAGGTTTTGAAGAACGAGTTTTTTTACTTGTTCCATTATTGATAATGTCTTTCTTTTTCCTAGAGAGAGAGAAAGATTATATATATATATATATATATATATATATATATATATATATATATATATTCTTAAACAAAGGACATCTTACTTGGTAAATCCTAGTTGTTCTCCAGTAACTACCATTGTTGTTTCTTCCTCGCTGTCATCTTGTTCCCAAGTTGGAACTGTTTTTGGAGTTTCCAAAACTTCAATTAAATCTTTAGTATTAAGGGGCATTTGTAGCTCACTAGTATGATCCCCCTAGAAACGTAATAAAACACAATAAGACATGACCACACCCACCAATATTATAATATCAGGTTCCTCTTCACTGATAAGTTCTACTCAATAAATGTATTGATATTTCATAATATTATATAATATACCACTTTCTTTATTAGTACTAATATCTACACAATGAGTATCTTCTATTGTCTCTGTTTCTAAAATAGACAGATCTCTTTAAAGAAAAATTATTTTTTTTATATTTCATTACTTACGTAATTGTATTAATTGTTGAGGATGTCCCCTTAAGGGTAGCTTTAATCAATTCATTAATTTCACTAACTTTAACAGTGGCAATTTGAGTACATCTCCTGATCTATGATGACACATAACATTAGATGATGTCATTATGACATCTACCTGGTCTGGTAATAAAGCTACACCTCCTGTCATTTGTAATGTACATATTTCCCGATGTACATTCATGGCTAATATTAGCCGCCCATCAATGACAACTTCCTCCTCGTGTGTGGGGTCAACCAAAAGATACTCCCTGGTAAATATGTGACCATATCTACTTTAAGTAGTACTTACCCTAGATGGTAGAACCCAAATGTAACACATAATGGCATATGATGAATGCTAAGAGGGACTGGTTCTCGTTCTGTTACAGGATGCTAGTGGAATAGACATGAGACTTGAAAAGTAATATATATTTACAATAGTAGCTTCTTCACCGACTACAGTAACATCAGGTCTCCTGTGTAATTAAGAAATATTGTAGGATTATATAAAGGGTTGTCTCCCTCTTACCTAAAGTGTTTCAATGCTGTTATAGCAGCTATTGTACAACAGTCAATGATATTACCACAATCATTAAGAACATGGATATCAACGCGTACAGACCACACCTATTATTAAATCATAGTATTAATATAATTAACAGGGGCTACCTTATGTCCAGCAATAATACACAATCCTTCAGTATCGATTGCACGAGAGTCTTTAAAACATCTTTCTAATAAACGTTCAGTCTCTACAACTAGAGGAGAGGGCCTAAGAAAAGACTAAAAAATAAACAAACATGTTAGATACCTCCCTCCTATTTCATAATAAGGTGAAGCCATTGGTGAAAGAGTAACATTAAAAAATAGTTGTCCATCAGTAGGCCGTTGAGGACGAGGTGATACCACCTCACAGGATACACAAGTTAATACTCTATAAAGTAATTATTTGAGAGGGAGGAGTGATAGGGCATACCTTGTCCCACCTAATGTCACTGAAACATTACCTGGTGTTGTATCACTGGTATTTATTGTAATAGTACGATAATCATAGACTGAGCGACCATCTAAACGCTACATATATATAATATAAATTACTTAGTCTAGTCATAGCAATTACTTCACCTTTCTTTCTTTAATTGCTTCTAATATAAATTGTCTTTCACATGTAATCGAGACTGCCTCTTTGCTTCTGTTCATACCTGCAATATAAACCAGTTACATGCTTCAGGTAGTATACGGAATGTTGTGTTAATCCGCACTACATTTCCATATAAATTTCAGAATGTTACCGTATATTTCCGTAATTGAGTAGTTGTATATTTTCAACTACTTCATAAATTAATATTTTTCATAACTTTTTATAGCAGGTTCAATTCTTAAATCATTTTTAATTGCTTCTTTAATTCCCACTTTAACTCATCCTACTTTAATTTTCCTTCATTAATTTTATTGTTATTTAAAGCTGAAATGTTCAATATCAGACTGACCAGTTTTACTGACAATCCTTCCAAGTAAATTTAATAGATTTAAGATTTATAAAATAAAAACAAAAAAACCTTGTGTGTTGCCCAAACGATCCCTCCTCACTCACCCACTCAGGCTTTCACTTAGGCTCCAGGATTCCCTGCTATTGCTATTGAAATTAACACAATAAAACAAATATTTTGACACAAGAACTATACTATTTAGTGTCACACTTAGTATTACAGAATTGTCAAATGTAGTTATCACAGAACTTAATGCACAAACTAAATCTAAATTTATGAAAAAAAAACCCTTGTGTGTTGCCCAAACGATTCCTACTCGCTCACCCACTCAGGCTTCCACTTAGGCTCCAGGATTCCCTGCTATTGCTAGCTGGGACCGCCACCTGGCTTGGTAACCCTCGTCTTCGCGAGGTAATCCTGGCTGGAGCGTCGCCCTAACTTAAAACCAGCCGTACGGGATTCCAGCTCTTAGGGAATGTCGCATTCAGGAACCGGGAACCACAAATACACCAGCCTCGTCTCGTTTAAAGGGAGACTACCAGCCCTATCCTAGTCGGCCTTTCGGATACTCCGTAGAGTATGCTGGTAACCATCTCAGAGGTCTGATGCATTGCAGAACGCTGGCCCACAACACACTGGCACTCAGGACTGTTCAAGTTTCCTTTTATATGTACGTAAGATTTTGTCTTCATGCTCTTGTGGGGCTGCACGGTGTACGCTTATGAATCTCATTAACGGTAACCGCTTGCGTTTACCAGCAAAAAACTAATCTTATTTAAGCAAACTAGAACAGTACTACTAATTATATTAATTTTATAGGCACAACAATCTTATAAAAAGTAAGTTAAATTCTTTTAAGCCACACATAGTTAATTGGCATGTTTATATCAGATCACATGATAAGCTATCACTTTCAAAATGGTTCAAAGAGAACACGCTCTAAATGTCTTCTAACTTTTATGGATGTTTTGTGATCTTCAATATAATGATCACAAATAATAAGGCTTAAGTAACTCCACCCCTAATCACACCCACTAACATTCTTGTTACAGGCATATGTATCGAAAGAAAGTTGCCAACGCACTTTCTATTATTGACAATTTATTTGCCATACATTAAGTTACCATCGATATTAGATTATTATATTACTCTAATATCTATGAAGTTACTAATTGACCACACCTACATTCATTGTGCAAGATGATAACAAAACCACAAGATGATATGACATAACTTTAATATAGTCCTATTAAAGTTAAAGGTTTTACAATTTGTGAAACAGTTGTTGATGTAATTATAAAAATATTGGTAAAGTTTTTAATTAAAGTACAATATAAAATAGTTCAATTTGTAACTGGCATTAATCCCCTCTCATTATGCCACAAACTATAGAGGACAATATAATAATATAGTCAATAATACAAGGCAATGTACCATTCTATATAGTCATTGTCTTCAAGATGATGTTGTATGATGTCATAGACTTGTATGGGAGGATCCAAACCAAGTTCCTGTGAACGTTGCCATCGTTCCAAACGAGTTATACCTAATATCACGTGACATCATGTGATAAAATATTATATCTCACCAAGACAAGGTCCATATTTAGCATTTAAGTCAAAATTATGTAACAAATCAAGTTCTTCTTTCTTTGATAGTGCTAATAAACAAAAATGGACACTTTTATACAACATTATAACTACTTGTTGTTGTAGAAGTTGTCTTCTTTTCTTTCTTAATATCAGGTACTCGAGGACGTGTCTGCCTAAAGTTTATCTGTTGTTGTTCAGACATTTTATGAATTCGAGTTTGAACTTTGAAATTTAAATTTAAATTAAAGACACATTGTTTACAATTACGGACGTAAACAGTTTTTATTGACATGCGAACTCCGTAAATTCGAATAATTTTAATTTTAGTATTACCTCTAAATTTGACACAATAGATCATATTAATTTGTTGTAAACTGTTAGAGTTTATTTGGTTTTTGACTCTTTCTTTTATAATTGTACAAAATCAATTAAATTTATTATGGAAGGATAATTATAGGTTCTTAAATGGCATTACATCTCTTTAATGGTATTAAAAACTTGTTCAATGATATTACTTCTCACATTAAAATACCTTAACTTTTAGTAAATTGAAATTTTAATGGATTTTTTAAAAAATATACATTAAAATTATGATTTACACTTTAAATAATAATGCATTTACATGAACACATTTTGTTTCTTTTTCATTAACTTTGTTTTCAGTTTCATCATCTTCTTATTATTATATGGTGCTATACTTTCTATAGTTGATATTGGCTCTCTTTGCAACAGATCAACATCAGGACAATTATCAACTACATATATGTCATCATCTATAGATAACATTTATTTCAATTAGTAGGACAAATACAACATACCTTGTAATGTAGTTGAATATGGTATTGCCTTAACAACAGGAGATGGTACCATTACTTCTGATTCCATTTCAGTAGCCACACCCTCTTTATCTCCAGATAAGGTCATACATTGCCAAGTATAATCCATAAATGATGACAACTACACTGACGTATTATATAATATATTAATAATGTTAATTATACCTGTAAAAGTTTTGAGACTCTTTGAAAATGTCTCTCTAAATAATAAAATATCATAAAACAATGTGTTGTCATTATATGTTTACCTGTATAAGGAATGAGCCCCTGTAATAAATCATTAATTCCTTCTAATTTCAGTAGTGTTGTTGGTGGAGTAGTTCTCAATATAACATGCCATACTAAAATAATAATAATAAAATTATTTAAAATTATTCTTACTGTTCTGAGCTATTAGACAATATCTTGAGTTAGTATTCCATTTTGAGGCATAATTTAAGAGAGCTCCTATAATTATATAATGATTAATTAAGTAATGAAATTAGTTCCTGACTTTGTTCATCTTCTTGTAATGATGCAATAGTTACTTGAAAATCACCCTCAATTCCACCATCATTTAATAATTCTATCAGCAATAATTAATAGTTATAATTAGTGGGGATTACCTGTTAATATAGTAAGAACTCTTGATGGTTGATCCAAGCTAATAGCCACACCCACTGCTCTAGTATAATCCTGTTGTTGTAAGAGATTCATTAAATATTGCTCTCTGAGAAAAAAAAAGATATTAACAGAAGAAAAACAAATTATTACTTTAATGTTTGTTGTTCTATTTTGTTTTTTTCTTCTGCCAATACTTTGTCAGTTATATCCTAATAAATATGATATTAGAATGATGTCATAACGATTTCATTTTACCTCCCATTGGCAAAGGAGAGCATCACTTCCTCCAGTAAAGAGTGTGTGGCCATCATCAGGTGTAGTCACGGCCCATATCTTATCAGAATGTCCATCTAAAGTAACTTTACATTCATTGTTCTTGATATTCCATAACTTGATGATTCCATTGTTATCACTAAAGTATCTCTATTATACAAGTTCAATAATAAACTCTAACTTACACCGATATTATCTGAAGTCCTTTTGTAACAAATATTGCCTTTAAAACAGAACTCATATGACCTTCAAATGTCTTCAAACAATTGCTGTCACAGACTGACCATAACTTGATAGTATTGTCACTGGAACTAGTGAGAACACACTATTGTGTTACTAAATATAGAACATTTACTATTTATAGATATGGCCTCAGATTTACGAGATACTATCACAAGTCCCATTCAATACTTAGTTTATTTTGTCATCACTGGCCATTATAATTAGTTACCTGATCAACAGGGGAGAACTCAACACTCCAGATCCCTCTACGATGTCCTCGTAATGTACTTATCAAACTACCATCACTAACACGCCATATCTACTCAGAAATCAATGGAGAATGTGGGTGTGGTCAATTTGTTAATTACCTTAGCTGTTTTATCATGTGACCCACTTACAATTAATTTATCATTTGGAGAAACATCTAATGAATTAATATCCTGTAATAAAATAGTCAAATACTTCATGTGTGGGCAGGATATACCTTCTCATGAGCTAACTGAGTATAAATTACAGGGATTTCATTCTATAAAATAAAGAGGATACCCCTATAATAAAAAAGTTAATTATTACCTTGTCATCAATATCCAAGTCCTTTATATTCCATAACTTTAAAGTTTTATCTTGACCTCCACTCACAATAAATTTAGTATTAATTCTAATATCTCTAATTATAATATTAATATCATAAGATATAGTATTACTTGGAACAAGCTACTGCACAGACACTAAGTGTGTGACCACGTCCGATTCCACAACAATTAAACTGTAGATTAGAGGGATCCAATCGCCATACCCTTATTGTATTGTCCTAATTAAAGGGGTTACCTCATTAGTATCATTGTACTATTATAATACCTTAGATCCAGTAACTAATATATTATCAGCTATATCTAAACATAAGATGATGTCATTATGACCACGTATGATGTCACAGCTCCAATTAGATGGATTATACACCTTAAGGTTTTCACTATTAGTTGCCACGGCAACCAATGGATGATCATCACCCACACATTTAATATCTAAAATTTCATCTAGATATCCAGGATACTATAATACAAAAATACTTGAAAATATTATTAAAATACTTACATATTTAATATCATCTCTGTCGTCTAAAGAATATAGAGTCAATGTCTGATCACTGGCCACACCCACTATTGTATTTACTGAGGGACAATACTGAAGGTCAACATAACCTTGATCACATTGTTCCAGAGAGTCAAGACAACATCCACTTGTTAAGTCCCAAATATTAATAATACCTAAAACAACTATCAATTTAAATAGTGACTGTTGATAATACCTTTATCGCCAGCAGTTGCTATGGTAACATGGTCTTCAGCAACACCCATTTCCATTGGTAATACTATTAGCCCTTCTATAATCTGTACATACTCATAATTGTGGGTGTGGTATATTTTAGTAATAATACCTCATATAGTGGCAATGTTTTCAGAAGTTGACCTTTCATAAAGTCCCAATAATTAATAATTTGGTCACGCCCACCACTAATGAGGTTGTTCCCATCATTACAAAACCCAATACATGTCACAGTACTAACATGACTCTTTAAAACATGACAACATCTATTTATGTTAGTAATAAATACAAAATAATTGACATATACCATCTTACTTGCTATTTTCTAAGTCCCATACTCGTATTGAGTTATCTGATGATGATGAAAATAATATCATTGCTTTAGGATGAAATTTCACCAATGAAACCACACCCACTGCTGGTCTGAAATGATGCGTACAATATTGTTTCATCATATCCCAAACTTTAATACTGGAATCACCAGATCCTACATTATATTATGAAATAATATAACACTGACTGATTTACCTGTTGCTAACAATGTAGAAGAGGGATCAATTGCCATGGCAACCACAGGTCCTTCGTGACCCTTAAATACATGATATAACTGTACATCTATTTAAAACCTATGCATCCATTTACTTTCCATTGTCTTTGACAAAATCCTTCTTTCCAATTGTATTGTTTTATTAATCGACTTCTCCAACTTACAACAAGTAGGGTCTCATCCGGACTAACTACTAATGAGAGGGGCGTGTCCTCCTCCTAATATCAACAGCATTACATTAGTGTTGTCATATTACATGTAATATACCTCTTCAAATGTTTGTAATGGACATTGACTAGATAAATCTACTATTTTGATAGTTGATTCACAAATACTGATGATATGGTGTCCATCTTGTAATATCTTGTAGCAGTAATATATAAAAAGTGATATATATATAACTTACTTGTATAGTACCTCCTGTATAAAAGGGTTCTATTTTTGTGACTGGAGAATAACTATTAATAAAATAAAAACATTATAAATAATATTATTATTATTACTTCACTCGAAGTGACATGATGCTCGTTAATATTCCACGTGGAACGGTTAGGCCACACCCCTTAATTAACAGCAAGGGTGGAGCTGGGTGGAGAGAGAGATGTGTTCTGCAGAATTAGGTACTGGTTCCTTTGGTGCCTTTACATTCTTTGCTCGTGAACATGGAGCTGAAGAGTGTGATAGTCATGGATTACCTCTGACACCAAATACTATTTTAATTACTGGATTATTTCAGCAACTTAAAGAGATGCCACACCCATTTCTTTGTGAATATCTAGACCTTATGAAATGTGACAGTGGTACACATAGGATATTGTTAGCCACACCTCTTAATTATTCTCTTTAATAGAACGTATGATATGTGTCTCAGAATACTATATAGAATCATTGGAGTCTCATTTACTGAAGAAAATAAGGTCAATAACTCTATGGAATTCTAAATATAGTAACATGTGTTACTATTAATAGTAAAATGTGATTATGTATAATATAATATAAATATTTAAGAATTACTCTCTACTTGGATTGATTTGGCATGAGTACTTTCCAATATTGTCCTCCATTATGTTTTAGTACATGTGTTTTAGTAAATTTACATGTAAATAATTGTACTTTTCCATTTATAGTGTACCTATTGTAAAGTTATCATGTCAAATTACTCAAGCTCTTAGTTATCTTCATAATAAAGACATTACTGTCCGTACATTAAGTCCTGATACTATTCTCTTTACTCCTGAGGTAATATACTTTTATTAATTACTATTATGAGTTTTAATTATAGGGGAATGTCAAATTGTTAAATTATGGTTTCTATCACATGACTAATAACGGAACAGCTGTTGATTTTCCTATTGGGTAAATGATTAATAAATAAACCACACCTACTTTATTATATCTAATTAGATCACCACGGTATCTAGCACCTGAACTATTGCTATTACCAGACAATAATGATGTCAGTGTTGCCATAGCAACCAAGTCTGATATCTGGTCATTAGGAATTATTCTTACTGAAGTTTTTATGGTATTTATAAAAATGTATTGGAACATTTTACTTCTTACTCATAATTAGGAAAGTCATATCTATCCAGATTTGTTCTTAAAAAATGGTTTGAAAACTCTATTTACTAGGATACTACGACTTGTTCAAAATCATCAACGTTAGTTCAAATAACTCACAATGACCACGCCCATTCCTAATTAGGAGGTTCAGCATCACCATTATTAGCTCTTCTTGATACACATGGTCTTGGAGACAAACCAATTGATCCACCATTAAAAGAATTTATTGAATATTGTCTATCTCCCCAACCATCTCAAAGGTAATTATAAAATTCCTCAATATTAATAGTTCATTATATTACAGATATTCAGCTCGTTCTTTATTGTCTCTGTCATTAATTAAATCATCAAAATATTCTATTTCACAAAAGGTATTATTGTTATTTGTAACTATAAATGTTTTATAGTGTGTAATAGTGTCCAAGTTTGAGAGATCCTTTTAGTAAAATAGTATTTGATAGTTCTAAAGTTGAACTTTCATCTCTTCCATCAAATAATCTCACATTATTAGAAGCTAATGTTGTTTTAAAGGAAGACTATCTCATAACTTGTAGCATGAAAGTAAGAGAATTAATATAATAATAATATGACATTTTGGGATGTAGGAAGTATACTTTCTATGGGGATTAGCTGGTGGAGGTCTTCAAAGTGAGTTACAAAAAAGTGGAGTTATTCAAAAACAGCTTCCCATTCTTAACATACCTTGGTAAGTGACGATATACTTTGATACACCCACTTTAATTAGTTGTGATAGTGTGGTGTCAAAGGAAGGAGAGGAGCTTGGAATGAAACGAAATAAAGTTCATTTATATGACTCCACAGTGATACCACTTCCAATGGATCAACTTAGAACAGTAAATGGATGAATAATAGTAAAATGGACACAGGTTCTTAAATATTTTAATAGAGGTTGGAAACAAAGTCAGTTGAAGATTTTTATCCAATTTTATCTGATCCAGAGGAGAAGGCCAAGTACTATTATTATCACAGTATTATCATGATCTGATATTATTATAGTGATAGGATATCTATTGTAAGTACCTCAGAACATTTAGCACAGTCAGCTAAACTCCCACTCCTCATTAAAGAGAGGGACATTGATTATCAGGTGAGTCATAATGACATCATCTATTGTGACATATTTGTAGTTTCATCGTCTTATATTGTATCGTCGTTTATTGGAGGGGTACCCCTATACTAATGAGATGATAATTACAGAAGCTATTATTGATGTATGTCCACTTGTAAGAGGACCTATTTGGGCAGCTTTACTCAACATACAAGTGAGGAGGGTCCTTTAATAACAGTCTAATTATATTTATAATACAAAGGGAGATATTCATACAACTTATATTAATATTGATAAAGTGTCAGAGACACAAACAGATCGTCAAATTGCTGTAGATATTCCACGATGTCATCAGTATGATCTATTATTAGCATCTAGTGAAGGTCATCAAAAATTTATGAGAATTTTAAAAGCATGGGTTGTGGCACATCCTAAACTAGTATATTGGCAAGGTATAGTGTGATGTCACAATGATGTCATAATGATGTCATTCCAGGATTGGATTCCTTGTGTGCTCCATTTCTGTCACTAAACTTTAATAATGAAGGTACTGCCCCCTTTATAAAGAGATCGTTATAATAATTAGTTGTATAATAGCATTAGCATATTCATCTTTATGTGGCTTCATTAACAAATATCTTCATCATTTCTTCTTAAAAGATAATTCTTATATTATGCAAGGTACTTTAAATTGATTTAATAATATTAATAATATATATGTATATAGAATATTTAGCAGTTTTCTCACAGATCATAGCATATGATGATCCTGAAGTATTTAACCATCTTGATAACATTGGATTTCATCCAGACGTATGTATTAATAACTATAATATTATTATATTATTTTATATTATAGTTATATGCTATTCCATGGTTTCTGACCATGTTTACTCGTAAGTACACAATATAATTATTGTTACTAATATTGTCTTTAGATGTGTTTCCACTGCATAAAATTTATCATCTATGGGACACACTGTTGCTAGGCAACACATCCTTTCCATTATTTGCTGGGTTAGGTATATTAATTCAGTTACGAAGTGAACTCCTTAATTCTGGATTTAATGAATGTATAATGATGTTTTCAGATTTACCAGGTATTTATTAATAATACTATATTGTTATAATATATCTTTTGTAGATATTGATATACATCAATGCCTAATGGAGGCTGTCCAGCGATATCAGGCCACACCCTCTAGTTTGTGTGTACGTCAATATGATGTTATTCCAATACAACATTCTGCAATACCACAAGAAGCTGTAATACAATTAAATATGGGGGCGTATATATAATTATCCCTATTTTCTTATAGCGTAAGGAACCTTTGTCACTTGATGTATTGAAGATGGAGTGTTCTCCTCAAATATCTGCTCATGATTTTTTAACCCTTTGTAAACTAGAACATAATGTCCACTGGTATACAAATATGACTCCACCTCCTCGTAAGGATCCTAATAATCCGTTGCTATGGCGACAACTTGAAGAGAATGTAGAGACTCAAGAAGTGATAGTTTTGGATATAAGAAGTGAAGAAGAGTATCCTATAATATCATTATGACATCATAATTACATCAGATTTTATAAACCTGATCTAATTTAGATATCGTCAAGGACATGTACCTAACTCTCTCAATTTACCACATACAGAAGCATTTTTTACAGATGGTTCTTTAGCTCCATCCCCAGTAACTACTTACCTTCAAGAGGAACAGCACAAAGGCCATATTATTGTTATTGTAGCAAATAAACATGACCCTGGACCCACTGTAAGTAAATATGTAGTTAATTCTATTATTATTATTATGTTTTCTGGTTAGTTCGCTAGACAACTGGTACGGCTCAATTTCTCTCATGTTTGTTTATTACATGGAGGTGCTGGTATATTGCACTCTCTAGGAATATTATCTTCAGTTTAAACTATTATTATTATTATTATGTTATTATAATTCTTATGTAATGCTAATGAATATTATTTGGCCCCGCCCATTAGTTAAGTGCAATACGATGTACACTTGGTGCTTTAGTTGTTTGTTTGTTCTCACTCTTCTGTTTCTGTTTACTATTGGACATCCTTATGAGCCACGCCCCCCAATAACTGGTATACAATGTCCTGATAATAAAACACAATGTTTAAATGGTAACACCTGTTGTGAAATGGCCGATGGAAAAAGTTATGAGTGTTGTCCATTAGAGAATGCAGTTTGCTGTCCTGATCATCTTCATTGCTGTCCTGAAAAGAAAAAATGTGGAGATGATGGTAACTGTTTCTCTCTAACATAACCCTATCATTAAAAACAAATTGACTATGCTATAACACAATCAATTCCCTTAATATATATATAAGCTGATACCTGCTGTTATATTTGCTGATAATTGAAGTTTTTTATAACATTCTAAACTACATAATGGTAATCCAGTTTTAGAGTGAGAATATTTCTTAATATTAGGACATATTGTACATTTGATGATATCAGGTAATCTATAATATATAATATATAACTAAACAATTATAATGTAATATTTTCTTACTTTGATGGTCCAGATTGTTCCTTTAATGGATACATTAAACCAGGTGTTAATGACAGACTTGTACCATTAGTTAAATTGCTGATGTAGCATAAATGTGGACCAATAACTTGAGGAGTGGTTTTCTATAATATAACAATAATAATACATTACAATTATAACAGTGACCACACCCACCTTATCGTCTTCTTTTTTCTTTGTTGATTGTTTTTGAAGTAACTTTTGTACTGTTTCTGCCTACAAGGCATTACATAATGACCACACCTACTAATTATGAGTGCACCTTGTGCTTCTCTCGTCTTTTTATAGCTTGTAATCTTCTCTTTTTATTTCGTTCTGTTTTCTTTAAAAGCATTTCTTCTGATTCAACTTCATCATGTTTCTCTATAATAATTTCATTAACTAGTAATTAGATAGGGACGTACTCATTAAAGGAAGTTCTAATAACTCTTCTTCTTTAGATCCAAGCATTGCTCTCTAAAAACATTAGATATTAAAGTATGGTCACTCTGGTTGTCAAGACGATGACACATACCTGCCGAGCTGTCATATTGGTAGGGTCTTTCTTTTGAGGTAAATAACCACGTTCATTAACAGTGCCTGCTTCTAAAGCATTTAGCCACGCCTCTTCATCATGATCATCCTCCTGACCACTTTGCTGGTAGCTCTCATCACCAAGAGATATATCATCACCACCTGTACGAAAAGAGTCATGTCATGTGACTGTCATGCGAGTAACCTGGCATCCATTCCTCTTCTGGTAGACCAAAATGGCTACTTTTCAAAGAACTAGTATCACCAATAGAAAGTTGATCATTTGATTTTGAATCAGTTGTTAACAGTTCACTACTACCTAGTTTTATCTTAAGTGTCAATGGACGGTGAACAACAGGAGGTTCATCTGCATCTTGTACAACTATTGCAGGGGTATCCTCATCATCTTTAGAATGACGCTTCTTTCGTTTCACTTTCTTTGATTTCTTTTTTACTGATGTATTCTCTAATTAAAAGAAATAATACCATGTACATAATACGGTATTCTACCTTCTTCATCTATCTCCTCTTCTTCTTCAACTACCCTCTTTCTCTTTCTTCCCATAGTACTCTAGCATTACCCATTTAATGCCCTCTTTTTACGTGAATTTCACACGTAGTAATTAATTCACAGTTTTGCAGTGATTCAGTATTAAAATGAAATGAAAACGCGACGAAAACTTAGTTGTTATTGTGTAACATCAGGAACAGTTGAACAAGACGTATCTATACTAGGTCCATGGTATCCTGTGTCATCAGATGATGTACATTTAAAGACAAGACCTGGTCGTTTAGAAGATGCAACACGAGTTTCCAAATATGGTCAACAACGAAAACCTAAACACTGCACACAATCACATGTAACAACAAAACAGACTAGAAATAAAGTAGAATATCATTTTTCTCATCTTTCTCCTGAAGACTATATCAGTAGTTATAGAGATTGCTGTAGTAGTGTTAGTAGACAAGGTGAGAGTACCGTAACTAATGAAAAGTAAGTCATAATTTTTAACTATATTTATATAAATGTGATATTTTTAGAGTAAAACGATTACCCATTGAAGTAACAAGTATTTTATTGGAGTCACCACTTCCGCTAAAAGATACTCAATCTCATACAAGACCAGCACAACAATCTGTTCCATTTACAGAACATTGGTCATCAACTGTCTCAACAGCTGGTATCAAAAGTGATGGTCTAACTCAAAGTCACAAAGATGATATTCAAGTTATCATTGATAATAAAGGACCCAAGCCATTAGCAATTATGACATCATTTAAATATGTTGTCACTAATGAATTCCCTTTTTACAAGAGTGACAACAATCTTACATCAGGGAAGAAGTCATCAGTTAACAGATATATTGATAATAAATTATTACACAGTAAGGATCATACTCACAGATATAGTAATCATAAAGATCAGTCTCACAATGTTTTAGTATCAACTAAAGAACACAATACATTGTTTAAAGATGTGGTTTCCCCGGCAATGGTAGGAAATAAAGATGCATTTGGTCGTTTATTAACTGCTCGTTTAAAAGCTATTTCAGATTATACTATTTACAAAGACCCCAGTATATTAAACACTGCATTAGTTAGTAAAAGATTACAACCATCTACTAATAAAATGGAAGACATCAACATACCAACTGTTACAAGTACTCCTAATGTTCTTCAAAAAACACTACAACATCATCTCATACCTTATCACAATTGTCTTCTGATCAACAGTAATGATTCCTTTGATGAACCAGTGTTACGGTCTAGTGTTAGTGCTCGTGTTAAACATCGATTATCACTTATTCCGTCATCAGCCACTGTTCGTAAGGGACAATCTCACAAACCACATCAAATGACGTGTTTTAAAAAATCATTACGGAGACATTTGTCAACAGGGAAATGGTTATTTCTGGACAGAAAAACTGATATTAGTAAATCTGAAGAAAGACCCACATTAGATGATATTTTAAATGCTGAATAGTTATTGTTATAAAGGTGGCCATATTTTAATTAAATCATTATGTTTCTTTTGAGGTAGCCACATTGAGAAAGCTGCTAATAAATCTATAAAAATATGTATTAATGATGTCATTATTAGACAGTCTTACATTGTGGATCTTCCTTCCATGTTGTTAATAACTGGTCACGAGATGAGACCTCTTTAGCAACAAGAGCTGATAATAATACTTGAGTTCTTTGTTGGAGTTTAGCCCATGATTTGATCATTGTAATAGGAGGACTCAATAATGATGAAGTAAATTGACTTAATATTGGTATAACCTACATAATATATAATGTATATATGTAACCATGGCAACAATGTACCTCTCCTTTTAGGAGAAAAACAGCAAACCATTTATATCTTTCTAGACATTGTGGATATGGTAAAAGTCGAGGTAACAGAGACCACAAACCTAGAGTGTTTGTACTATATGTTATTAAATGAACACTTCTTACCAAATGAACACGTCATGTGACATTTAACAATACCAGTAATGTGATCAAATATTGGAAGGGGTGTGTCTAGAGGTTTTGAGAAGGTACAAAGGTTAGGAAGCAGAACTGGTAACCATTCCTCTTCAATTACACACATATCTTTGATATACATGACAATAAAGTCTTGTTAATAAGTGAGCATTACCTCTCATGTAAAGTTTACGAGTTTCAACTAACTCTTGAAATACAATATATTGAGGTACAATCTTTAATAGACTGCTAGTTGGATGAAGATAGACTGGTTCCTCACATAACATACACTATTACATCAATAATATTATTATATTATTAATGTGTCATACTTGATAAGCATATCTATATTTCTTTTTGTCTTCTGAATTCATAGCATTAGTGTTTATTTTCCTATAATAGTTAAAGTCATGTGATTGTCATGTGACCATCATACCTGGCTAAATGATTACCAGATCCAGTTAGGACAATTTGACGCAAAAATTTTGCCTGATATTCATGTGAAAGTTGAGATTAATATCAATTTAATTACTTGTTGCTGAGTAGGTGGAGCCATCTTAGGATCAAGGTGCAAGTCATTATTTGATGACAGTCCATTAACTAATAAAAAATAAATTGTTAATAAATTAATAGGGACTAACTTATGTTTGTTAATTGTTGACGAAGTTTTCTAATTTCATTAAGAGCTTTTAATCTTAGTCCAAATTTTGAACAAAAAGATGTTTTATTATCAGCTAACTCATAAGCACCAACAGCTCTTAACAGAACCATTAGGTCACCCAGAAGAGACCACTCCCCCTAACAAGATTTAATTAACAAACTACACTAACTAGTACTCACTTGACCAACCCAAGCACGTTTAATAACAGCTATCTCATCAATTAAATGAGGTGTGGTCTCGTCATTGGTTATAAATAATTCTCTTACACTCAATGCTGATACCAAGATTACCATATATGGAAGACAGTCATATTGATGAGCTAATGCTAACATTTTAGCATATCGTGGTGCTACTGGTAAAGATGCCATTGTCTGACCCAATGGAGTTATAGTTGTAGTCACTTGATCTAAGGCTCCAAGTTGAATTAGAAGTTTCTCAGCTGCCTATAATGAATTAATTACTATATCAATTAAAGAGGACTTACTCTGAGAGCATCTTGACTAGGTGGAGTTGGAAAGGGAAAATTAATTACTTTAACAATATTCATTGCTTTCATTTGTAATACAAGATCATCTACTGGACGCTCTGTGATCTCAGGTCTTGAGAAATCAGGGAATTCATTATGAAATATTGATGATGAATAAAGCCTAGGACAGATCATATGACAATCATGAGATATCACATGACATACCTATAACAATGACCAGGTTCAGTACGTCCAGCACGCCCTGCCCTTTGATCAGCAGATGACTTTGAGATCCATTCAATTCGAAATGTAGATATTCCAGTTAATTTATCATAATATTTTCGTTTTACCTAATAATGCTGTCATTATGATGTTATCCTTAGAAACAGTACCTTGCCAGAATCAATGACATATTTAATATGAGGAATAGTGACAGATGTTTCAGCAACATTAGTTGATATCACACACACACGCACACCATCAGATGGACATGAAAAGACCTGATATAGAATAATAGTAATATTATTTATCACTATATTGATATACTCGAGATTGCTGCTCAGGAGATAATGTTGCATAGAGTGGTAATACGAGAAGAGGAGATGATGACATCACTAGCTCCACCCCCTCATTATAATCACTCTCGTCTCCAGACTCTTCTCCTAAACTTGTTGTCCATTCCTCATCTTCTAAATACATAGGTTGTGGAAATGATGGATAACTACATAATATAAAGTAATTATATTATCATAAATTAAGAGAACTTACTCATTTAAATCAATGTCATTTGAATTGTTTATAGTTTGTTTCTTTTTAACTTTGTAACCATTGTCACCATCACATAATCCAGTTTGTGATGAAGTTATTTCATTGCCCTTATAAGGAAATGAACGTTTTAATTTAGCACAAAGTTGATATATCTCTTGTTTTCCAGTCACAAATACTAAGATATGTCCATTTGGTAAAGATTGATGAATTTTCGATACTTTATTATATGCAGCTGATATATAATTGTCAGGTGTATGACGATTGAAATGAACAGTCACTGGATACTGTCTAGACTCCACCTACTAATAACATGAGCGCTGTCATTAATTTTGTAATTATTACCTTAATTACAGGGGGAGGGGCTGGAAACAGTGTTTTATTTTGAGTGAAGTCTTCGATTCGTAAAGTTGCAGACATAATGACAAGTTTTAACGGACAACCATTCTAAAATGGATGCATATGACATAAAATGGACACATAAATATATACCTTATATCTTAATGGAACAATCCTTGATAACAGGCCAATAAGTACATCAGTATACATGCTCCGTTCGTGTGCTTCATCAACAATTATCACTGAATATGAACTCAAATAAAAGTCCTAAATAAAACCAGGTAATAACACATGTAGACCACACCTACTCATTACCTTTTCGATCTCTTTTAACAAGACACCATCAGTCATAAATTTAATACATGTTTTAGAAGTGACATTACCTTCATAACGTATTTGATATGACACTTCTCTACAGATATATATATATACTATATAATATGCAGTAATAACTAACTCATTGGTTAAATTCATTTCTTGAGCCACTCGTTGTGTCATTGTGACAGCTGCTAGTCTCCTTGGTTCTGATATACCAATAACATTAGAAGATCCTTTCATTGTATAACCAGCTTCATAGAGAAATTGAGGGACCTGTGTTGTTTTACCACATCCTGTTTCTCCACATACTATAACCACAGGATTATCGTGTATATATTCTATTATATGATGTTCCTCTGATAATATCGGTAGAGATAAACGACTCTTCTATTAAAAATACACAAAAAACAATTATGTAATATTACACGTTGGACTATTACCTGGATCTCTGGAGTACGATTTACAGGAAGATACACAGCAGGAATACAAGATTTAACTTTAGAAGAATCCTTTGGAACAATATCTACTTCTCTTGTTAATAGTTCCATTTCCTGGACAGGAAACTCTTCTATGTTGTTGTCCTTAAAATCCCCTTCTTTGATGACCTTTAGCTCCACCCCCTTGCTATCTTGTAGCTCCACCTCTTTGTTTTCTACTAGTTCTATGCCTTCAATATCCTCAATGTCTTCTTCATTATTTTCTGAGCTTTGTTGACGAGGAGGATCTGATAAAATCTTTTCAATGCAGAGTTTCTTTCTTTTTTTCTTTCTCCATGTTGTCCTTATCAAATGATCTCCAGTATTAACTAAATGAGTATGTTGTGCTCTAGCGAGTATCTCCCTAATTAATTAGATAATTAAAATTATGACAAGACAGTAATTACTTTCTTGTAAGTCGTTTTTTTGTTAGTGAAGATGATGAATGTAATAGTGACATTTCTGAAGAGGACAATGCTAGAGTTTGTAAACTCTTAACAATAGCAGCTCGCTATAAACGTAATTAATAATTATTATTACTAGAATTATCCTACCTTTTCCTTACGTTCTTTGATGTCAATTATTTTTTGAAGTTTTTTTCTCTGTTTAGAACTTAATTTCTTGTACTTTCTGTTATTAGTCTGAGTAGTAGTATCATTAGAAGAGTGATCTTTATTAGTAGGTAACTCAATAATATTTGTATCATAATTAGTATCTCCTACAGTATCTCTTCTCCTAGATGTAATATGAGAAGACTGACGAGCTTTCCAGTTGTATCTTTTCTTTGTAGAAGCCATTATTGACCTCGTGTTTAAACCGTATACAAAAATATACGGAAACGTTATGAAATTTGTATAGAAATTCAATGAGCTTTTGAAACTCCGTGCACTAATACTTAGAGGGCGTGGTTAATTTAAAATTTAAGGTGAGAGTCCCACCCACTAATAATTGGCGAAGATTTAGCTTTGTCTGCTGACCTAAGTTACCTAACTGTTCTCCTGAGAAGGGAGGTGAGACTCCCACACTGCCCCCGTCTCTCTTTTCCACTTCCGATCTTATTTCAGACAGTTATTTCAAACAACCAGTTCTAGACGACTCGACACTATAAGCAAGTAATGGGAGCAATCTAAATTCTCTCTCCAGTCTACAAAGCAACAATGTCTTCTTCTACTACTAGTAGCCATGATGGTAGCTCTAAATCGACCACTTTGGCTACAACGAAAGACAAGATGAAAGTTCAACAAAGAATGATAGATTTGACAGCCAGAGAATTACAATCTACTAGATTATCAAGTCAAGCTATTGCAGAGAGCTCTCCTGGAAATGCCTTGGAGGAAAACATTTTGCTAGTCGAGGTATACTACTTCATACCTGCTTTGTATATGATGTTTTATCTCTTGTTTATTTATAGAATAAACTAATGAAATTGTTTTCTCGTCAGCTAATGCACAAACATATCTATATACAAGAATACAGGTCCCAAGAAAAGGCAACTAATGACAATCTACTTGACATCAAAGAAGAATTGGATCAATTGATTAGTTTACAAATGTTTTTGACAGTAGCTGGTATAGAAGAACGTACTACAAAGGTATGATATCATAAAGGATGTATCCTTTAACCTGTAACTAATTTAATGATTTCCTGTTTTCATGTTTATTTACTTGTTGATGAGCCTTCAAAGGAGCATTAATAGTGTGAACTAGTTTAATTTCCTTACGTTGTAGTATAGTTTGGTAGATTGTTGTTAACACACATTAGCCCATAGTGTGTGGAGTCGTATTGTCTGTTGACTTTAATAGTATTGTTATAATAACATTATGCTTTTATGATAAGATCAAGTGTCCTTTAATATACTTCTGCCAAATTTTTAATATAAATTATAGCATAATAGAGTTTAATACAATTTATACTGTGACTTGATGCCTGTTGCTAGGCAACCTCTAAATGAGTTAATACTATTCATTGGATCATTGATCATGTTTTGACTGGGGGAGTTATACTGCCAGATGTTCTCTCTCCTTGAGTCAAATAAATAGAGCACTTTATTAGTAAATGTTTGTATCATATTTTAGAGACTATTAGCTAATGAAGAACATCTCTCTGTTGATACTCTATTTTTAATGTCACCTCAAGAATTACAACAGATATTTCTTCGACTTGATATTTCAAGTAGTGATTGTCATAAACTAGTCTCTTTGTTAGACTTGATGTCACATTATTATGGTAAGACAATAACACCAGCTGCTAAACTTACTTAAATTCTTTACATAACTATAACAGTAAAATGATTGTTATAATTACAGATATATAGTATGTCTTCTCAGCCAGTTATTATTTAACTTAAAGGCTATTCTCACATTTATTAGCATTAGTTAACAACATGTTTGTGAGAAAAAATGAAGTTAGTGAAGACTTGGCTAGACTACTAATTGTGACTGCACTTTCCTGCCATATAGACAATAGTTGTATATTGCTATGTAGACATAACAAAGTGTTTTAGTCAGGAAGTGACAATCCTTTGATGTATTGCTTATTTTCTTTGTCTAACAGAGAAATGGGAACGAGGAGAAAAACCCACAGCTGAACCCTATGACATTAGACGTAATTCTTCATCTGGTCGGTTAAACTCTCTGACATCACTAGACAGTCGTAAGGATTCTTCTTCAAGTCATACTATTTCACCTCCGGCTGGTAACTATTGTAGCCGTAGCTCCACCCCCTTAACACCAGGAACTCCTTCGTCTCAAACACAATCTCCATTTCTTGGTCTTCCACATCAAAATAGTGTTCCAGTATTACCAACACATATGACTAATGACCATTCATTTAAACGTAGTAATAGTTCCAGTGGGAGTGGTTTCACAACATTAATGGATTTACAAAATCAACATCTTAGTTCTTCATCTTCCTCTATAAATTCTGATCATCATGAACCGGTTGCCCCTCCCCCTCCTCTTCCCACTAATAATGCTAATAATAGAAGTAAACGCAAACTTGGTCACACTCGATCACATTCTAATCCACCATTAGCTAATTTAGTATTACCAGAAGCTGTTCCTGAACATTCCGTTGTACCAGATTATCGATCACCCAGTCCTCCTTATTATAACAGTACTGCTCCACCCACTAGAACTGGTAGCCATTCTTCTATTGTTCAGAACAATGTTAACTCTACTTCAGCTAAAAGTCATCCTCAAGTTAGACGTTTAATGGCTAATACAAGTCATGTCTTCACTCGTAGTGTATCAACTGATTTAGGAGGTGAAATGAATCCTGAACCACCAGCAAGATCAAATTCTGAAGCTAGTGGAGTCCAGTCATCATCACCACGACAACGACGTCTCAGTAAAGAGACTGGTACATCAGCTTCAATGGTCGATTTACCATTAATACGTTGTGATCAAATGGATCAAAATGAATATGGTTTTCCTCAGTCTGGTAAATCTCATTCTGTACCACGTCTTGCTAATCTTGTTGTAAATGTTGATAATGGTAAGGGTAATGACATAATTATTGGTCTAATTAGAGGATCATTAGTAGGTCAATTACATCATTCTATTAGTGTACCTACATCGCCACGGTTACCAAGTAATTACAATCCTACTGGGGTTATTGGTCATAAAATTGACCACAGGTAATTAGTTCATTTAAAGTTAATTACTATTATTAATTGTTATAGGTTTGTTAATAACTTGTTCTTTGGTGTACATGAATGTGATTATTGCAAGAAGACATTAGTTATGAATGGATCAAAATGTCGCTATTGCAAGTAAATTTGTATAATATTTTAATGTAATCAATATTAATTTTTTTAGGTATAAATGTCATAAAAACTGTGCTAAATTAGCTCCGCCCACTTGTGGTTTGCCTCGAGACTTTTTAAACTATGCACGTCGTCACAAACATTTGCTGATGTCACCTTCATATGAAAATGTATTTCAAGTACAAAACAATACCAATGCGACCACACCCTCTATGGTAACCCCACCCAAATCTAGTCTAACTAGTTCTGGTGAATACCAATCAGTTACTAATCAGGCTCCGCCCCCTTC
The DNA here is from genome assembly GCA_963965975.1 of Xestospongia bergquistia. Taxonomy (NCBI): domain Eukaryota; kingdom Metazoa; phylum Porifera; class Demospongiae; order Haplosclerida; family Petrosiidae; genus Xestospongia; species Xestospongia bergquistia. Next base: position 8,301,083 of record OZ014417.1, read on the forward strand.
TGACACTAAACTGGATGATAATAATACATTTGTTATTCAAGACTTGAATAGAGAGCCAAGTAATAGTAAGTGTATTAAATTATTATGAAATCATTATGACATCATTTTTATTAGGTCAATACAGTCCTGTTATAAATGTACGACGTCATCAACTCCACCCACCACCACCATCTAGTCCATCTCATGAAAATGGGCGTGTTTTTGGCTACCAGACATCACGGTTAGAAGTCCCTCAACTTCATCCATCTCCACTTCACACACATCACCACCACCCACATAGCACTAGTTCTTCACCTTCTACATCAACTCATTCAAGTCCTTGTTTAACTCCAGTATCTCCGAGATCACCATTGGAACCATTACATATGGACTATACATCTTATACTAGTGGATATAGTAGTGTTCCTGTCATATTAACAGATGACAGTGAAACTGATGAAGACTATGATAGTAACCGTAGTGATGTATCGGGAGAAAGTGAAGAGAACTTGGTCAATATTTCTGATCAGAGTCGTGTTAATGGCGATGGGTCTCATGGTCTTCGGCCAACCCCTCAAGTAATATTAGCACAATCTCTTCCAAATCTGTTACTTTCAGATGAACAAATTCATTCTGCGACATCGTCTGTACTTGACAGTACTGGCGGTATGTATGCAACATCTGAGGACAATCTACAGTCTTGGTTTAACCCTCGTAAAGACTCCCTTGTAGCTACAATGTCTACAGCTGATTCTAAAACATCAACATTAGTTGGTAGTATAATGGTCAGTGCATGTTATACTTAACTATTGTATTAATTAATTATTAATTATAGGAGGATGATGATGCTAGTAGCTTTGCAGAGTCTGAACATTTAGGTAGTCAAGGTGGAGTTGATGAAGAATTTAGAATTAAAGTAGGCGTAAGTCAATTAAACCCCTGTCATAATTAGTAATTAATTATTTGTTTTAGCATCGTAATAGTGTTGTTGATGAGTGGATTATACCTTATGATGATTTGCGTTTGGTTGAACGTATTGGAAATGGAGCTATTGCTGAAGTTTTCAAAGGATATTGGCATGGAGAAGTAGCTGTTAAAAGATTTCTATTACCAAATGCAACTCCAAACCAAATTATGAAGTTTAAAGAAGAGGTTAGCCACACCCATATTGTTCAAATATTGTATAATATAATAATTGTGTAGGTTGCTGTGTTGAAGAAAATAAGGCATGAAAATGTGGCATTGTTTATGGGGGTGTGTCTGACTCCACCCAATTTAGCTATTATAACAAGGTAATGTAATGATGACATCATATGACATCATTTTTGCATTATATAGTTTATGTCGTGGCTATACATTATATAAATTGCTACACTATTGGTCAGAAATATTCTCTCTTGAACGTCTAGTCAATGTTGGGCGTCAAATTGCTCAAGTAAATTATAAATTGGTACACAGAAATGTTTGATCTTTTCTTGTTGCTAGGCAATGGGTTATTTACATGCTCGTGGTATAATTCACAAAGGGTTAAATGCTAAAAATATTTTCTTGGAGAAAACAACAGATCAAAAAGAGAAAGTGGTCATCACTGATATGGGATTATCTGCATTAAGTAGTTCATTGTGGACTAGGTAAGCCTCTCCCACTTATAACAATGACCCCACCTACTCGTTATATAGTGAAAATGAGACATGCTTGATTCGGTTCCCACGTACTCAGCTATATTATTTACCTCCAGAAATAATGAGTCTTGTTACAGCATATCGTGAGACACAATTAGACCACGATATATATCCTTTTAATGAATCAACTGATATATATGCTTTTGGGTAAGTCAATCATGATGACCTCGCTAATATTAATTAATATCACTTATTACAGGACTATCCTCTATGAATTAATAACACGCAAATATCCCTTTACAACAGACGCTTTAGGATTTGCATATGAATATGAAGTAGTTGTCTTTTTAGTTGGTAAAGGTAACAGACAACATTTCAAAAGTACTGATATACCTAAACAGCTTAAGGTAAACTATTTATAGTATACTGTTATGTCATGTTTGGATATTTTCAGGATATTGTATGGGAATGTTGGGATCCTAAGGCATCAGATCGACCTGCCTTTACTGCATTATGTGAACGTTTAGCTCGTCTCTGTCGTAAACATACACCAATAACACGCTCTCCATCTCATCCTATCAATCTTTCTAAATCCGTTGATAACTTATTGTTCATTTAATGTTGTCATAATATGTGTTATCATACATTGTCAAGAAATGGATTTTAATTTTATATATCATTCACAATTTTTGTGCCATTGTCTGCTATATATGTGTATTTTAATGGCAGTTTTAAAAAAATTATTAAAGATAGCATACATCAACCTTGTCTTTGTTTATGTCGTGGGTGTTTAGGACATACAACACGTAATCGTCCTTTACGTTTTACAAACCGACAAGATGAACACCTCAATTTAAGAGAAGATCGAACTTGATAATTACGTATTAATAATGGCGAAATGGACTGGAATATACGACCTGAAGAATTGAAGGAGGATCTTAAAGTTTGTAATAATAAAGTTGAGGAATAACACCACATCATACTTGAGACAGTCATTTCTTCTACTGCGCATGCGCAGATCTTCTTTTGAGCACATGGTTGTATTGGTGAAGAATAATGCCTGCTAAGGTTACTAAAAAGACTAAACCGACAGGTACTGGCAAAGCTCCTATCAAGTCTTCAGCACCTGAAAAGAAGAAGAAAGAAGTAGCTAGTAAGAAACCTGCTAGTAAAAAGGTCACACCCTCAGGTGGTAAGTAATTTTGTATTGTACTAATACTGACATATAATGTAGGTACAACTAAAGCCAAAACTGTTGCTTTAAAAGCAAAGAAGGCTGTATTGAAGGGAACACAAACTAAAGTTAAAAAGAAGATACGTACAAAAGTACACTTTCATCGTCCTCATACTCAACGACCACGTCGTACACCTAAATATCCTCGTAAATCAGCACCTCGTATCAATAAATTGGATCATTATGCTATTTTAAAGTATCCACTTACAACAGAGTCAGCTATGAAGAAGATTGAAGACAATAACACATTGGTATTTATAGTTGATACTCGTGCTAACAAACCAAAGATTAAAATGGCTGTTAAGAAGATGTATGATATTGATGTCGCTAAAGTAAATACTTTGATCAGGTAAGTTATCTAATATAAATATAATTAGTATATATTGTATTACTGTAGACCTGATGGACAAAAGAAAGCTTATGTGAGATTAGCTCCTGATTATGATGCTTTGGATGTAGCTAATAAGGTTAGTAATTAGTAGGGGTTTGGTCATTGTTAACATGATTTCTTTTATTATTTAGATTGGTATCATTTAAAACTGAAATTGTTTTTGGCAAAAATTTTTAAGTTGTATCTTTTGGGAAATAATATCTCAATAAACAGCTCGTCCACCTGTCAAATCAAATGTAAACCCAGTATTAAAACTGGCTTCACGTGAAACTATGAATTTTACAACAGCTGCAACTTCATCAAGTGTACCACATCTATTTAGTAAAGTAATAAGAATTAATTAAGGGGCTTACAAACCGTTTCATTGGGATCTTGTCTGTCATATATTTAACCTGTTCTGGTTGAAGGCTATCTACCATAGCAGTCCACACAACAGCTGGAGCTAATGCATTAATTGTAATACCAGTTTCTGCGTATTCTTTACCAACTGCTTTAACAAACCCAATAACTGCTGCTTTACTGCAACTATATGTGGCCATACCAGCATTACCCTGTATATAATGTACATAGATTACAGCTTATATAATGTTATATGTACTTCTTTGCCAGCAATAGAAGCAACCAATAAAATACGGCCATAATCATTTTTTTTCATGAGAGGTAAAGAAAATTTGGTCATTAGAAAGCTTCCCCGGACATTCACTAGTTATAACAATAAGTTATTAATAATTTTATGATAAATACCTTCATAGACTTTGTCAAATTGAGCAACAGGGATATCTTCAGCCTTAATGCTTGTTGGACCCATAATACCTGCACAATTAACCATTATATCAAGGCGACTAAATTGCTGACTAAATACATCAAATGCTGTTTGAACTGACTCTTCATTTGATATATCAACCTACAAACATTTTAATAAAATCAAATGATGGGGGTGTACCTTAATAAACTGGACTTGACCTCCATTGTCTCTGTGTTTAGTTGCCATAAGTTCTCCTTTTTCATTATTCCAATCAAATAATGCTACCGCACAGCCATTGCTCACTAACATATCTGCAATAGCTTGTCCAAGTCCTTGAGCAGCTCCAGTTACTATAGCTACTTGACCTGCAAATTGAGCCATTGTTTAGCCACACCTTTTTGTGCTTTTATAGCCACACCTCTTTGCAAAATGAGCTCTATTTTGTCTTCTTTAGTTAATATTGATGAAGAGATACGTCTTGAAAAGGAGACATTGGTATGATTATGTATTGTAACATGTCATTTAGTGCTTGTATTGGTTATAGAAAAGAGAATTCGAATGGTTACTACAGACAGAATTAAACCACACACTACAAGCTATTGAGAGATGTTTGAATGTTAGTAAATACACTTATATTTGATATGTGTATATTGTTGATAGGAGTGTAGTAAAAAGTTTGCTGTAGTTTTGGAACCTTCAACATGTGAGGCGTCCCTATTTGTTATTACTAATTAATTGAAAATTTAATTAATAGTGGTTGATGGACACAAGATATTATTAAGACACCCTCAACAGTAATTATATTGATGTTTGTAATTTAATTAAGTATGAGTAATAATTACAGGGGTGAACCAGTTGTATGCATAGCATCTGTTGATGGAGACAAAATATCGAAAGCAGTTAAGAATTACAAATGTTTGTTTGTGTTAAATGTTAGCTTCTGTTAGGATATCACATTACGGTTGCCGGGGCGACTAGGAGCTGGTAAACCTTTAAGAACATCTATTAAAGAACATTCAGCTTGGAAGCTACGCCAAGTACAATAACATATAATGTGTGTGGGTGTGTATTTAATAAATTATTCCATCAGATCCAAGATTCTGCCAATCAATACATGTTAGCTCATCAACAGTTAAGAAATATGGTGACAAATATTGATAAATTGTCATCACCTCCACTCCTCTGTCAAGTAGTCTATCCACTACTCAAATTACATATGAAATAATTACACAGGCATTTAGTGAGTTAGCAAGTTGTTTAAGAAAAGCAGAGCAAGTGTTGGTAGTACCACAGCTACCTTCTGTAGCAGAAATTTACTCTGCAGAACTAAGGGTATATTATGTAAAAATAATTCTATTTTATTTCCTATTGTTAGAGTCATTTTAAACCTGAGTTACCAGAAGATATTATTGTTCATTTTCATATCAATGCATATCGTTTAGTGTTAACAATTTGTAATATCTCTCAAATTAGTAAACCCATTACAACAGTATCTGTAAGTACTATATTATGTAACCAATTTAAATGTAGCAGTGATTTATTAGATGGACCATTCTTTTCAAGTTGGTTCAATATTGTTAGTGAGTTCTCTAATATAGAATTATAGTCCATATTTGGTTATGTAGTGAATATGGAGCCAATTATTATGAAGTATCAAGTCATATACAAATTCAATCTCCTGTACCTTGGCTCTCTGTTGTCTTACAGTGGTTACAAGAAGCACAAGAAATCACACAAGATTTCATTGATAAAGTACATAAATATGAGATCATTTAATTTAATGTAATCATTCTATAACACAGGTTGAAATCTTCAAAGGCATGAATAAATAGGGACAGCCAAATTGAAACCCATACAGCTGTGTATAACTTGTTTTCTCAAACAATTTTCTCTTTACTTGTGACTTTTATATGATATCTTAATAAGTAAACATTATGATATCATTAATCATTGTTAGCCACATATTGAAGACATATGGTCAACTTGAATACCCTAAAGCACTATAGTATAGTTCTTAGAAAGTGGTTTACCACTACCTTAGCTGAGAATAAGGCGGGTATTAGACCATGTGTGGGTGGATTAATATTGCTAAAACAAAGCAGGAAATTGTAATGATATGTACAATGTAATCTATCTTTCCCTCTCTTGACTACCAGGTGTTACAATGATATATAACTCCTCCCTACATGATACTCTCTCTGTCCAGGTGCTGCTGGGTCAGGGCATTCTTAGAACTTCTAATCAAATTTAAATATAATATAATATATTATAACAATAAAGGAAATATAATATTATAAAAATGTGTTATTAATTTTTATTATCATTTTGATGTGTCCCTTAATATCAGCTGCTGTATGTGGACATGAATATAAGAGAGCTGTGAAAAAAGAAACTATAATAATTAATAATAAAATTGAACAGCTTGTTGGAGCCAAACTAATAGGACAACTCTATACATTTACCGCATTACCAGGTGTCCTGGTGAGATGAAAAGTCTTGAGACAACCTTCTTAGATTGTTTAAGAAACGGAAGTGGCGAGAAATAAACCAAAAATGGTACACGTGTTACAACTACATGAACCACTAACAGACGGTTTATTCCCAAAACCTTTGATTTACTGAAATCCTATAGACTTCCTTCAGGTTTGGGTCAATAATTTCAAATTCCATCACTTGTGAGGTTTAGATAACCGCACGTTGAAAATAGCCCCTAAACTTATCATAGTAGCTTTCCATAAATAATTTCTATTATAATGTTAACAGTAGTGCTGTTCTTGCATTGTTAAAACAACTAAAGATGACCTTATACTATAAAAATCATTTTAGTCACAAGCAACTATGAGAAAGTACAGAATAAATGCATTTTTTTAACTGTTATTTGAACTGTGCCTACAATTCTTAGAAGATGTTCAGGAAATGATGATTGTGTACTTGTCACAACAAAAAGGAGATAGTTCAGCCAATTACTCCTATCCAATTACCATACTATGCATTCCAGTATAGTTGTACAAATGTGGGAAATGTGTGTGAGTGTTACTTAATATGAAGACTACCACACTACTGTGTTCTTTCAATATGGCCTCTTCACAGACAGCTAACTGCCTAGCTGTTGTGACACCTCTTCATTATCTAAGTGATAATGCTTCCCAGGTGGTTTTACTTATGTACTTAACTAATGATAATCAAGTAGTATATGAATCTCCTTACCTCAGCTAATAGACACAATAGTCGAGCAGGTACTAAGATCAGTAAAGGTAGGCCCAAGATATATGCATTAATTGGTATGGCTTGCCTGTGGTAATAGGCATATAGATAGAGTGGTAAACCATGTAGTCCAAATATTACAAGTGCACCAAGAGGGTTATAAAAGCCTGTATGGATGAATAGGATTACATGAACAACAAAAGTAATTTGTATATCACTTCTCAGAAAATGTGGATATTACTATATTATGGCTTCTAGTAATATGAATATTGTTAAAGTATATGTTTACCATTGGCCATGACTTGTTGTACCCATTGTGGTGTCTTGACTAGGGTATTTTTCCAATCTGGGCCCAGGTTATGTGTACATACAAACACTGTCCATTCTATACAGCTAACAAAGAGACCCCACTAAATAGAGAGGATGTAAACAGTAGTTTCCCCTCTTAAATTAATAAGGTGGTAATGATTAATATACTTTTGAAGTGGTAACTAGTTTGTTAACTTTCAAGATAAATTGCCTACATCTATTATATCTATGAGGACCACATCATAGATAAAACTGGTTTCATAATTTGCTTATAAACCTTTTGATGTAGATTTATTATACAAACTGGAATGTTCTCCTCCATATTGCAACCATACTAGTGTAAGGTAGTATACAATAGTATTGTGGTGACAAATCTCCTCCCTTGCTCAAGATATCACATTAGTTTAGTCACTATACTGGATATAATATTACACTTCTTTAGAATTGAACTTTGCCAGATGATCCGTAACTTACTCACATGTACTGGTTTGTACTGGTTTGTAATCACATGTACTACTTTGCAACTACATGTCAAGTTTGCCAGATTTATTATCAGTGGTACAATACCTTATAAAGTCTTGTCCAAAGGACAGTCCTTCCTATGTTATCAACCAAGACATCTAACTAACATAAAATTAATTTTTAAAATAGATAAGATTTGTAACATACCCAAGAACCAAAGGCAGAACATTGGCTCAGTCGTCTTGCCAAGTAACCATCAATTCCTATTAAATACATCAAAAATATGGTACTATGTCAGGATATAATGCAATTTCTCAAGAATTAGGAAGCAATACAATTACTATTATATTATAGCCAACAGTTGATTCAGACTCTATCATTATCATCAAAATGAAACACTGACATTTGCCAAAGTTGATCTTACCATCCAAAAACATTTGTAATGTATACAATGGTAAAGTGAGGTAGATATTATCAAAGAACACCCAACATGATAGTATTAAACACAGTCGAATATACCCTAATTGTAAAAAAACAATCGTTATACATTTCTTATTAACTAGTAATAATTTTGTTGAACACGGACGATATCACAAGGTCCCACTCTTTAAACACATGTTTTGAGTAAATGTTGTGTGCTGAGAAAAACCTTGAAATGGTTAGCACTAATATCATTATCATAATGTAGATATGCATAATACATTAATAAAACGGATATTATTAAAATATTAATTAATTAATTAGTAATTATTATTAATTTTTATTGTTAATGAGACTTACTTACCGATAATGTTAGGAATATAAAGAAAAATAGACGCCATTTTTACGCTGTTTCAACAACACACACACCCACTATACCAGTCATTCCATTGCCACATGGCTCTCATAACAACAACAATCTGTACTAGATATTCATAGCTCAGCAGGAAGTACAAGCGATTATAAAGTGCTGCTGGTGTAAACACTGTACTCCGATAAACGGACTAGTTTGCAGTAAGAGATACTCTTGGGACTTCTCGAATAATAAAAAGCTTGCAAAGACACTGTATATATATATATATATATTTATATTACTGATTTAGTTCTGCAGAGTTAACGAGGTATGTGTCAGATCTGCACTGCTAACTGCATCTTGCTTACAACTATGTTGTATTGCTATGATTTATATATTCTTTACAGATGATGGCTGTATGTGAGAAGATTTCATCATCTCCATCATCAAAACAAGAAGAAGAGATTGATGACACTTTTCATGTGTATCCTGTAAACAAAGTGACGACAATTAATGCAGTTCTAGATACAAGGGAGTTATGGCAACAATTTGATGCTCTGGGTACTGAAATGATTGTCACTCGCAGAGGACGGTAAATCGAATAGTTACTTGCACACACACACACACATACACTCACACTCACACACACACACACATACACTCACACTCACACACACACACACACACACACACTGGTGATACTATAGTAGCACTCTCCATATTTTAGTTGTAAAATGTTAATAATCTGTTAATTGACAAGTCTTGATTTATTTTCATTGATAATGTGTCAGTGCTAATTAAGTTGTCACTTTAAGTAGACATTTGGTTGATGTGTTGATAGCTTTTCAAAGTATGTAGTAATTATCACCCCACCTTCATTTCCAAGAAGTCTTTTGACTAAAGATTTGTTAGCAAATTGTGACCAGTTATCCACCCACTCTATATGTACTGTGTTCTAAACATTGACTTCACTTACTGTAAATTTCTTCAGCTGTTCATGTTGTTTGTTAGATAGTGTATTCAAAATAATCCCCCAAGTGTCTGCCATTAAACTGACAAGTTGTCACTGCCTGGATAAACCTAACTCTAACAGCTGGTCCTTAGTATTTAATTCAATGTGAAAGTTTGTGTAATATAATTATTAGAGTACGTAACAAATGCAGTTGCACATCTTGTGGTCAAGCAATGTTCTGTGTTCTATTGTAATGACTAATGATGTCATTGTTTATGTCACTGACTGAAACCATTATTGCGCTATATGTCAATATTTCCTACCTTTCCTGGGAGGTAATGAATATAATTAGAGAGCATCTTTTCTTAGAATGAAGAGTGTCAAATACTATGATATAGCTAGTACAATGAAGGAGGCCATGCTATGCTTGGCAAGGTTATGACAACTAAGGAAGAAGGAATGTAACCTTCTATTCTCTTCATGTGTTTGTAGCATCTGTTGATATAAGGATATGTAAATTCCTAATTTACTATTATGAGATTGTGGGTGTGAAGCCAACTATTATTGTAATTTTAACTGAAATCTAATAATGGAGACGTGTGACTACTATTAATAGATACTACACATACCACATAGTGGCAGTAATTAGTATTATTACACTTTATGGCTTATTCCATTTATAGGCGAATGTTTCCTCCAATTAAAGTGGAACTTCACAATTTAAATCCTACATCCTTTTACGTCCTCCTAATGGATCTGGTACCAGTTGACAAATACCGCTATAAATATCAAAATTCTAAATGGGTCAAATGTTTTGAAGAAGCTTGTGCTCCTACTCGACTATATATTCATCCAGAATCACCAGCTTTAGGGTCATATTGGATGGATCATGTTATATCTTTCTACAAACTCAAGTTGACTAATAATCAACTTGACAAAGAGCATGTCAGTTCAGAAAATAACTTGTTACAATTATTACCAATCCTTTTCTCATTAATAGATTATTGTTAACAGCATGCATCGTTACCAGCCACGTCTTCATATTGTGGAATCTAGTGATCGCCACAATTTGAATTGGGATGACTTTCATACCATTGTTTTTCCTGGGACACAGTTTACAACTGTTACTGCCTATCAAAACGACAAGGTCAGTTCATTATGAGTTAATAGTTGAAGTTATTATTACATTTAACAGATTACTCAACTTAAAATTGAGAACAATCCATTTGCTAAAGGATTTAGACAACCTATGTCTCGCAACAGATCACGACCTATTAAATATTCGTAAGTTCTGTATAATAATACTTTGAAATTGAAGTTGATTTATTTCTGAATAGTGGTAGTCTTTTAAAGTCAAACAGCGAGGCTGGTAGTGATGATAGTACTTCTTGTTGTAGTAATCCAGTTGTGTGTCCTCCTCTTACTCCAATTCCTCAAGCATTAGAAAACAACTTAATCAGTATGTTAAGAGTAAAACATAATTATATGAATACTACATATTTTCCATCTAGTTGGATCACTTAAGCGACATTCCAGTGGTAGTGATGATGAAATAGTGCTTGGTTCTCCATCACAGAAAAAAGTGCGAAGAGTTTCATCAAGTGATGAGGGGCTAGTTCACGTTACAACTCATGAAAACCCCATTCTGCCACACACAGTGTCACCTTCAAGTTATTCTCCTAATGTTGCTGCTCCAGTTTATGTTGTCTATACTAATGGTGAAGTCCCTCCTCAGAGACAGACAATAATAGCTCCAAAGCATATTTCAAGTTCTTCACCATCAAAATTGATAGGTCAAAACGGGTCTAGTGCTTTACAACTTCTACAAATAAATCCTTTCCATAAAAATGGCTCTATCTCTTCAAATGGTATTCTTGAGACAGCTCCAATGGAACTAGAGAATGGTCATCACAACAGTAGCAGTGACACTGGTTCATCAGACAGTGAGTCTGACTGTGAACATTCACCAACCATTAATGAGAAATCGAAAACAAAATGTCATACACACCAGGGTATCCTTCCAGTTATTCAAAGGATCCACACACCTAATACTAATATATTGACCTTACCACAACAGAACATCATTGCTGTTCATGCTCCTAGTGTTATTAATGGTGCACATCATCCACAACAGATATTAGTTCCCATCTCTTCAATGCCATCACAAGACAATCATAACATTTTTTTCCCCACAGTACTGGGTCCTGCTACACAAGTCAACGGTACAGCCAATGTGATTCAGTTAAGTTATTCTGAAGGTACTCCTGTTTTGCAGACCGTACCATTAGTAGTTAACAGTAGTCATTCTGTTCCATCTGCAACATCTGCTGCAGGACGTCCATCATTCCAGCTTGTAGCCTTCCCTGGTACATCCAGTCCTTCTCCTCAAGTAATTAGTCAACAAGCTCACTGCTGACAGTTTTATATGTACTGCTGGTTGTATTTTTTCACTTACTTTTTTCTTTTTTATGATAATTTATTCTTATTGTGAAACATTAACAACTTCTCTTTTTACATCTTTGACCTTTAATCTTCAAATCATTTTGGCAGCTTGCTGACAATTTTTGTATATAATGACTGAAAATTTTCACTTATTTTTTTTCTTTTTTACAGTAATTTATCCTCCCTTGTTGATGTATTATAGTTACAATATTTTCTAATGTTTTTTGACCTTTAACCTTCTAATTATTTCGGCGGGATGTTTAATTTGCACGGAACTCGTACATGCGCGTAGATAAAAATGGCAGTTTTGAGAAGTTCTGATGGTCGAGCAAATGAATCCTTTGAAAAGTCAAGTATGCATAAAATGATAGTAGCAATAAATAAACCAAATTATCCATAAAGTATAGCAGGGCTAGTTTCTCTCTTGTTGCAGATCAAGGGACTGCACTCAAAAGATTACGTAGAAAAAGGCTGTTAGCTGGATCAGAAATGGATGACACCACTTCCTTGCAAACTACCCCTCCAACAGAAAAAAAAGGTTTTATTTTTGGGTCTCCACCTGAACCTCTCTTTAATCAAGCAAAGCACAATGGTGGATCTGTTGCACTTTTACAGCAGTCTCTACAATCATTAGCTAGCTTGAATGGTAAAGTCATCAATACAAATAAATGTCAAGGTGTGTTTAGGTCAGAAGATGCTGTGTCTTACTTCATGTATATATGTAATTATTTTAATCTTCCATCTGAAGTCAAATATCGTGCAATTGAATTATTTCATCGTTTTATGTCTCAACATATTTGTGAGTTGTATGAACACGTTCAATCTTCACAACAAACTTCTAGTCCTATTAACTGGGAGACAGTAGAAGGTCGATTAACACATCAGATTACATTGCGAGCATTAAGTTGTGTTCAGCTAGCCAGTAAAATTGGTTTACACTACAAGATTGTCAGTGTCGGACGAACTCGTTCTTTCTTAGCCAATTGTGGTTTTCGATATACTCCAACTAGTTTGGTTCAATCAGAAATTCGTATCTTAAAGACTCTTAATTTCCATGTTCATGGTCCCACTCCTCTAGACTATGTTGAGATTTTAATAGAGACACTTGGCCATAATGACTCCTCTTTACCAATAAGTCAATTATATGGTGTTAGTATGAAAATTTTGGACTTATATTATCTCTGTAGCCAAAAGATTACGAAAATACTTCACACAAAAGAAGGAAGTCATGACACTAATCACCACTCACTTGAAAATGACTGTTTATTGCTAGCATCAGGTATAATAGCAGCATCTTCTTTTATTCTCAATCACACTAAAAGTGACTATGTTGTAAAGTGCATATCTCAAGTAACATGTATTATTCCCGATGATATTATGAACTTTGCAGCTGTGCTGGTAGAGTACATTGTAACAGACAACTAAAAACAATACTACACTACAATATAAATATTATAAAAATGAGTAATTGAGATGAATAATTAATGATAATAATCCGAAGGAGAGTCATTGCGAACATTAATTAATCCTCGTTGGTCAGGACCAGAATTAGTGTTCAAACATCTTTTAAATTTTGAACAAAGTTGTCCGGGCCAATCAATAGCACGTCTAAACTCTTTTCTTGACCAACCATATACCAAAGCATTAAGACATCCTTGAAGAGGACCGAATATTGCCTAAAATGTTATATTTTTTTTTTTCTGAGAATACAGTTTGATTTACCTGAAAAAACAATATAACATTATCAATAGGTTCATTTAATGTGAGGGGTGTTTTTTCTTTCCAAACATCAGCACTGGCAGCAAATGCTAAGACAGAAATGTATTATGATGAATATTAACACAATGACTTACCAGGAAATCCACATAATATGAAAATACCTATAAATGCTGAGGTTCTGAGGATCAATTTCTTTATCGTTTTCTTTGCATGAGATTCCAACAAATGAGCTTAATAATTTTAAAAATTATAGTGATAATAGTACAATAATTATAAACTGACTTGGATGTAACTTTAAAACTTGCCATGCACACCACAATGTTAATGAATACAACAACTACAATAATATATTAACACAATGTTACTATTATAACAAGTCTTACTACAATAAGTATAGCTGATATTAGAAATGATGTTCCAATGTAACTAGCAATTATCATAGATAATTCCCTAAACTCTGAACGAATAGTATCGTTCTATTAAAGAAAAACATCAAAGCTGTTGCTATGACAACATACTTACGCCATTGTCAGGACGTGTATTAAAGAAATCGATGAAACACCTAGACAGAAAATTACATGATATTATAATATACATGGACTCTCTCACCAGCAGGCATCATTGGTTGCTTGTAAACCAACACGAGTTTCTGTAACTGGTAATACGAGCAGTAAGGGTAAACCCCTAGTAAATTATTACATTATAATTATGATAATAAATATTGTACTTACCAGCATACAAGGTATAGTATGGCAGTCAACAAATGTTTCCACCATCGTGTTTGAGCCTCCTATAATTACATCATAATATAATAAAATGTCACATGACAAGTACTAAACTTACTGTCATACGTCCTTTATTATTGTATATTTGTTTCATTTGAACAAAAGCATGGGCAGCATATACAACAGTAAGAAAAAAGGTCACCATACTAATAACCTATGTGAATTTGTTGACATTAACATAATACAATATCATGTGCTTACTGTAGTTGCTATAGCTAACACATAACATAGTCCTAAACCAGTTTTATATGACCTTTCATTATAGTTATGTAACCATAGTGATCCACCAAAAAGCCAAGTACATGATACAATAAAGTCACCAATTGACAATGTAAAGAGAGGATGGATCTGTAATAAGGAGATTAATTCACATGTTGATTAGAAATATACTGACCTCAGCACTGCTTAGTTTACCAGTTAAAAATACTGCTACAATAATTGATGTCGATCCAAAAATGCTTTTAAATAGACTTGATGTAGCTGGTCATTTTATATACAACACTTACTCACCTAAATAGTGATCCTATGATTCTAATAACAGCAATAGGATAAGCCTACATTAAAAGAAGGTCATACACAACAATATTCAGTGATCGAGGACTCACATAATGCGTAGTCTCGTTGAAGATATCGTCGTTACATTCCATTACTTCAATACTTGCCTAGGTGTCTCTTCATGTGATTAGCTATCATTATAAGGTCACGTGATAGCTGGCAACATGGCTAATTTACCTTGGTTAGTTGAAATGTTATTTCTTTTATCACTTTTAATTTAGGGTAGAAAAATATCGACCTCAACATTTGAATGATTTAATATCTCATAATGAAATTATTACTACAAGTAACATATAATGTGTTATAAATCAGTTTTTAGTTGCTTCAATACAGTTCAACGATTTCTTGAGGAAGATCGATTACCTCATCTTCTTTTTTATGGTCCTCCAGGAACTGGTAAAACTAGTACAATATTAGCTTGTGCAAAAATGATATTTGCTCCATCAGAACTGAGTTCAATGGTTTTAGAGGTATCGATGTAACCACACCCATTTTAATATAACTATTATACGTAGTTAAATGCTTCTGATGACTGTGGTATTAATGTTGTCAGAGGACCTATATTAAATTTTGCTAGTACTCGGACCATATTTCGTTCTGGATTTAAATTAATTATTTTAGATGAAGCAGATGCTATGACTCGAGATGCCCAAAATGCTTTAAGACGAAGTATGTTGTTATAATTTTAACTATAATACATATCTTTTAGTAATAGAAAAATATACAGAAAATGTTCGATTTTGTCTCATTTGTAATTATTTATCAAAGATCATACCAGCTGTACAATCAAGATGTACACGATTTCGTTTTGGTCCTTTAACACCAGATCAAATGATATCACGATTACATTATATCATTCAACAAGAGCAGTATGTTATTTTTGTTCATAAGTATCATTTGTTTGTCTGCACGTAGTATTGCAACAAGTGAGGATGGTATAGAGAGTGTTATTACATTATCACAAGGAGACATGAGAAGAGCCCTCAATATATTACAGGTTCATAATAATAAAGATTACAGGGGCAGCACTCATTTTTAATAGAGTACTTCAATGGCTTATAATGAGGTCAACAAACTGTCTGTGTATTTGTGTACTGGTCAACCATTACCTGAAGATATTACACAGATTGTAGAATGGATGTTGAGTGATGACTTTGTCACAGCTTATCAAAGTGAGAATAGTTTGTATGTTCAATTGTTTATGCTAACATAGAGATTACTCATCTCAAAGTGAGCCAAGGGCTAGCATTACAAGATATTTTGACAGAAGTTCATTGTTATGTACACAGAGGTAAAGTTATTGATAAAATGTGCTCATTTTGCTCTATAATTAGTGGAATTTCCTTCTCGAGTGAAAATGAATTTGCTTAGCAAGATGTCTAACATTGAGTGAGTTGTCATCAACTCTAAAATGCTAGTATATTAATTTAATATCTAGATATCATTTATCAGCAGGAACATCTGAAAAAATACAGTTAGGTGCACTAGTTGGAGCATTTCAAAGTGTTCGTGACCTTGTTGTTAAAAGTGCTAATTAAAAGTTATTACACTCAAATAATCTAGAAATGACTTCACACAATGATTCAATAGAATTATATATATATAGCATATGTATATTAGGAAGAGTCTATGAAAGAGTTCAAGGTTTTGGAGGTCGTGGAGGTGGTATATCAGCAGCACCATTAAGAGATTGTTGAGGTGGCGGTAGGTTCCCATAGACAGATTCGATATTTGGTTTACCTGAAAATTGGAAGTTGTCATATGTAGCTAACTGACTAGCAGATAGTTGTTGTTGATATGCCTCAACATAATATTGTATGGCACGATATACAAATTTATATTGTTGTTCTGTTTGCACCATGCCAGAACGTTGTCCACGAGCAACTTGAACACTTCGTTGGATATCAATCTCGCTCTCCCAACCTTGGTTTTCGATAAGCTTGATAATGATATCAATGATAATATATGTTCCAGTACGTCCAATACCTGCACTACAATGAACAACAGTGGGGCCAGGGTTTTCATCTTGTATCTCTTTAGTCTTAAGATTAACATCTTCCATGAAACCAAGGACTACTCCAGGATCTTGAGGGACACCATGATCAGGCCAAGCCTTAAAATGAAATTGAAATATATGTCGTATTTCTTCAGATTTTTCATGAGTAACTTCAAAATGACGTAAAATGTAATGAGGATTCAAGGTTTCTTCTAGACTGGTTACGTGGACATTGCCATATACTCCTGGTTCCTCTGGGCCTGGCCAATAACGGGCACATTTGTTACGTCCTCTCTCAACTTCATTTGTAATCATCACAATTACTCTGCTTTTCTCTTGCCAAACCATATGCCAAAAATCGTTAATAGTTGTTGGAAGACATCCTTGAGTGGCAATATAACATCTTTCTGAACCTGCAACTTCACCACTAATATAATTAGAATTAATATAATCACTACCAGGGACATCTGGATCACCATCTTTAAGAGTAACACGAGTATGGTCAAAAGGGAGAATATTCTTGAAACGGTTTTTTGGGCGATTTTCTGGTTTTACACCTTCTTTACGACTATACAAGTGACGTGTTTCTTGTTGTTGCATTTGTTCAAATTCTTCCCAAAATCCAGCTTTTCCATACATGTCATGATTTTGTTTCTCTAACTCTTGTACACGAAGTTTAATGTGTAGAGGTGAGAAAGATGTACTATGAAAAGGTAGTTTTAAATTGATAACACGACCACTGGTTTCTACAAGAGGATTTTTCTTGTAATGTTCCACAAGATCAGGCAAAGAGCGAAATTGAGGGCCTCCACCCATATCAAACATGTTGTCACGGTAACGAATTTTGACATGCGCTACTTCATCACCTACCCGAGTTGAGAGAACGTAATCACCTGGACTGTGTGCTGAAGCACGTACTAAGTAGCTACCATCTTGGCCTTTAGACATTAGAAGGACCTCTGCTTCTCTGCCGTTAATTCCTCCGTGATACCATCGTTCAGTTGTGACCTCTTCACAGTAAACTGGTTGCATTAATTCTATAATAGTGCCACTTCTTTCTTTAAGTTGGCCTGGGTTTTCAGTATAATACTGAACCAACTCTGCTAATGTAGCGAATTTTTCTCCTCCATACAAATCATAATAGTCTCCTTGATTCTGAATACGAATGTGAGTGACTTCATTTTCACGTCTTACAGACAGAGTAAAATCTCCTGGATTGTTTTGACTGGGTCTAGTTAAAAAGCTACCTTCAGATCCTTTTTCCAACAATAGGTTCTCCGCTTCAGGACCGGTTAGGTTAGGATGAAACCAACGCTTAGTAGCCATTCTCTTTATAACCCACAGGGAATATAAGAATTGCGCATGCTCGATTGTTAACGAAAGGTGTAGCCTCGCGCATCCCACACGTTTGCTGACAGTGCATCTTTGATGGCTAGGGAGCCAAGATATGTGGACAGCTACATTCGAGTAAGGACGATAATAGAATTCAATTAAATTCATGATTATGTTATTGTTTAGCCATACTATACCGCTTCAGGAAAATGGTCCAAGCAGACCCAGTTCAAACCTGAAGTTATTCAATATTGTCGAGGGATCCAGTCATCATCATCATTGTCCACATTATCCAAGTTAGAGTTTTAATGTTATCATGTTAATTTTATTAACCAAGTGCAGTACTATGTATTCATCTAAATCTGCTAAAGTAATCATCATTGGTTCACCAGGTGTAGGCAAGACATCACTTTTGTTACGGTTTGTTAACTATATATATACAAATATAATATATATACAACAGGTTTTGTCAAGATAAATTTGAAAGCAATTATAAAACTACCATTGGAGTTGATTTTGAAGTGGAGAAATGTTTTGTACTGGGACAATCACTGAATCTTCAGTTGTTAGTTAATTATATTTAATTATAATATAATAGAATTACTTATATCAGGTGGGATACAGCTGGAGCTGAGCGATTCAAGGGAGTCACTACAAATTACTTTAGAGGAGCAAATGGTACATTTAAATCTCCTATTATTTTCTTCATTGTTCCTTTAGCTATAGTATTAGCATTTGATTTAAGTGTATGTCATGAAACTCTTGAAAAAACTAGGTAATTCAATTATTTTGGAATGCTATTGTAAAGACACATGTTAAACCTAGAGAATGGTTGCAAGAAGCTAGAGATAACTGTTATAGTGATTTTGAAGTATTCTTAGTTGGTACTAAACGAGATCTTGTTGTAAGTTCTTATAAGAAGTTAACAATGCTTTTCTTTGTTATATTTAGTCAGATCATGTGTTTGAATCATTAGAGCCACTTTTAGTAGACTATGCTTTGCAATATGATGCTGAGTTATGGATAACATCAGCAAATACTGGTATTGTAATATCAACATATGTGAAATAATCTCATCACAGTGTTGCTATAGGAGAAAATGTGACTGATTTATTTAAAAGAATAGCCATTGTTTCAATGGAGACTTTGATTTTAAAGGAGCTGAACAATTTGCGAAGAATTGAATTAGCACATCAAGTTGTTGAAAAATCTTCCTTAAGTAGTAAGATGATAAATGTGTAAATAAAGATTTAAGACTTTTTGTTAGGAATTCGTGTGGGTGATAA
The DNA here is from genome assembly GCA_963965975.1 of Xestospongia bergquistia. NCBI lineage: Eukaryota > Metazoa > Porifera > Demospongiae > Haplosclerida > Petrosiidae > Xestospongia > Xestospongia bergquistia. Next base: position 8,320,868 of record OZ014417.1, read on the forward strand.
GAAAGAGAAATCTGTAACTAACAGGAGACATACTAATTGTTGTAGTAGATAAACTATATTTTTATGTTCTTATATTTTTTAACCAAACATACTAAGAAAGCATATTTGTTTCATTTTTTTGATTCAACACAATAAACTCCACCCCCTCTGTATACATATAGGACTCTTAACAATGACAGCTTTTTAATAATACCATGAATTGTATATAGCTTCTGCAAATCTGTGATAGAGTGAGAGAACACAAACCTAATTATGCTACAGTCTTTCATGTTCCTTATTATCCGTAAGTTAGGATATAAACCACTCCATTGGACCAATAAGCACTATATAAAGTAACAGTACTAGCATTAATTAAATACTTAGATACTAAAGTAGAGCAAGTCATTATTAACTCTATTAAAAAAGTTTATCCTAATCATCAGTAAGTTCTGACTATGTAATAACTTCACCCATCATTAATTGAAGATTTGTTGGAGAGGAAACATCATTATCAATGGATTTTACAGACGCTCCTACCGGATAATTGATCCAATTAACTAATTTATTCATAGGTATATTTAAATGTAATACAAGTTATGTCCATTAGGTTTCCCTATTCTGGTATATGTATTGGATTAACTATTAATAAAGAGGTGCTGTACATTAATATTTAACATATGAATGATGTCATTATTATCTCAGGTTGTTGTGGGCGTTATTTATAACTTCTTTCAAGATCAATTATTTTCTGCTAAGAAAGGGGGTGGAGATTATATGAATGATCGACCAATTCATGTATCTAATATTAGAGGTAACACCAGTTGATGACATCTTTTAATTAACTTTAACAGAACTGCAGAAGTAGTAACTGATCTGGAATATTCTTATTCCAAAGCTAGTAACAATTCAAGGACTGGCAGCTTATCCTAGTCATGTTAATGGGTAAGCGTACTATTGAAATAACTGCATATAATAATACAGGGACTATAACATTTGTACATTAGGTTCTTCAGCTCTTATTTTGTGCATGGTTGTTATGGGTGGAGCTGATGCTTATATTGAATATGGTATTCATTGCTGGGATTATGAGAACTCCTTGTCAGAGAAACTGGTGGAGGTTCTCTCTATCCAACAGGTAAAGTGAATACCTTTTGCTATTTATGAAAATTTATTATAGGAGCTCCCCTTAATCTGATGGGACATGGTGTGCTAGACTCTTGTAGTAAGGAGCTAGCAGATGCCAAGATTCCTTTAATACATCATGTGGATTATCCTAGAGATTAATAATGTATTGTCTTTTTAATTCAGTCATTAAATATGTTATTATAGTATTACTCTTTGCTTTAATAATACATTTATTTTACACACATTAAAACGTTTGTGAAAAATTACTCTATTAGTGGTAACACCAGTTGACCACAACTTTTAACATTAATGACTTTAGGACGATATTTGATGGAGCTATATTTTTTCACATGCTGATTTGTTAAGTATAATAGTATATAATATAACAATATACGAAATGTGGTAGGTGTTACGACCTCCATATTATAGTTATGTTATGATTTGGGAATCCAGCTGGACTTCTTGACATTGATACAGGAACTGTTCCTATTTATGATTAACTGGGCTAACTAATGAGTAATGAAAGATATTATAGATTAGGTACATAAAAACTTTCAAAGAAGACTATATTAAAAAACAGTTAGAGATTTGATTATGTTTGCTGTTGATTTTGATGACAAATATTTGGCTTTTCTAAGGAGCCATGAAGAGGATTTGAGTTTCATATTTTGTAGTTAACTTGTTGCCCATGTATATCAAGAACATAATCTCATTGTTGAGAAGAGTACAATTGTAAAAAGTTATTAAAGATCAATAACACACAGAGAGATAACACAACAATATTACATATAACACAATCTTGCATGTTCTTCATTATCAGGAGTTAAAACATAAGTCTGACTATATGTGACCGGATATGCAAAAAGGGACCACTTGAGTCATTTCTGTCATTTTCACATTTTCATACCATTTTAAAGTATAGATAATGCTGAATTGTTTGATACCTTGGATAAATGCATGCATTGCTAAAGAAACAAGATATAAACGGAAATACAGTGGCTACTACCAAAAATTAATTTTGAGAATAGTGGAATTTAATTTTCCACCCCCGCATATCGTACACTAATATATGAGAACACAAATGCTTCTATGTGCTAATCTAGAAAGAACTTTGGATTTATAGACGCTTTAAAATGACTGTCAGGTACTATTCTCTTTTTTTTGGTTTAATTCAAATTCTCAAAAATATTGAAATCATCACTTTTTCTGTCCATACTGAGATTTTTTTATTTGACAGAAGTAGTCCCTTTTACCAAATTAGGTCACATATATTCTACTGTATTAACAACTGTGAGTTCAATCCTTCTTCAATTCTTGCTGCATCAATGTCAGTAGTTCAGTATTATGGTCGAAAATTGTATCGTAACTTACAGTATACTGACTTAGTATACTACAGGTCATAGTTATAATATACTGAATACGTGCACTACGTCAGTATACTACAAATCACGTGATTGTGCAGAATTTGGCGCAATAACTTTTAAAAATAGACATTGCTACAGCAAGAATCGAAGAAGAATTGAAGGTCTGTCATTCTACATTGCAATATTGATATGTTTTTAATTCATAAGTGTTCATGGAGTTGAATAAATTGTCAGATTTGTATACTAACTTCTGGATAATAAGGAATATGTAAGACTGTAGTATAATTAATTGTGTGTTCTCTCACTCTTTATCACAGGCTTATAATGAGTTTATAAAACTCGTTAACCAAATGTGTGTGGCTATAGGAACAACTTGATGTCTAAATATGTTTGTAAGAATCCATTCTATT
>OZ014418.1:2500-10000 GCA_963965975.1 Xestospongia bergquistia
TAAACCCTAAACCCTAAACCCTAAACCCTAAACCCTAAACCCTAAACCCTAAACCCTAAACCCTAAACCCTAAACCCTAAACCCTAAACCCTAAACCCTAAACCCTAAACCCTAAACCCTAAACCCTAAACCCTAAACCCTAAACCCTAAACCCTAAACCCTAAACCCTAAACCCTAAACCCTAAACCCTAAACCCTAAACCCTAAACCCTAAACCCTAAACCCTAAACCCTAAACCCTAAACCCTAAACCCTAAACCCTAAACCCTAAACCCTAAACCCTAAACCCTAAACCCTAAACCCTAAACCCTAAACCCTAAACCCTAAACCCTAAACCCTAAACCCTAAACCCTAAACCCTAAACCCTAAACCCTAAACCCTAAACCCTAAACCCTAAACCCTAAACCCTAAACCCTAAACCCTAAACCCTAAACCCTAAACCCTAAACCCTAAACCCTAAACCCTAAACCCTAAACCCTAAACCCTAAACCCTAAACCCTAAACCCTAAACCCTAAACCCTAAACCCTAAACCCTAAACCCTAAACCCTAAACCCTAAACCCTAAACCCTAAACCCTAAACCCTAAACCCTAAACCCTAAACCCTAAACCCTAAACCCTAAACCCTAAACCCTAAACCCTAAACCCTAAACCCTAAACCCTAAACCCTAAACCCTAAACCCTAAACCCTAAACCCTAAACCCTAAACCCTAAACCCTAAACCCTAAACCCTAAACCCTAAACCCTAAACCCTAAACCCTAAACCCTAAACCCTAAACCCTAAACCCTAAACCCTAAACCCTAAACCCTAAACCCTAAACCCTAAACCCTAAACCCTAAACCCTAAACCCTAAACCCTAAACCCTAAACCCTAAACCCTAAACCCTAAACCCTAAACCCTAAACCCTAAACCCTAAACCCTAAACCCTAAACCCTAAACCCTAAACCCTAAACCCTAAACCCTAAACCCTAAACCCTAAACCCTAAACCCTAAACCCTAAACCCTAAACCCTAAACCCTAAACCCTAAACCCTAAACCCTAAACCCTAAACCCTAAACCCTAAACCCTAAACCCTAAACCCTAAACCCTAAACCCTAAACCCTAAACCCTAAACCCTAAACCCTAAACCCTAAACCCTAAACCCTAAACCCTAAACCCTAAACCCTAAACCCTAAACCCTAAACCCTAAACCCTAAACCCTAAACCCTAAACCCTAAACCCTAAACCCTAAACCCTAAACCCTAAACCCTAAACCCTAAACCCTAAACCCTAAACCCTAAACCCTAAACCCTAAACCCTAAACCCTAAACCCTAAACCCTAAACCCTAAACCCTAAACCCTAAACCCTAAACCCTAAACCCTAAACCCTAAACCCTAAACCCTAAACCCTAAACCCTAAACCCTAAACCCTATATACTTGACCGGACCTCCGACATCGAAGTTCAGGTCTTTTGTCAGGATGACAAGCATCCAAAGTTACGTCATCTGACGTCATAAATTTTCAAGGGGAGTGTCCGCTCATGAATAATTTTTTTTGTTAATTAATTCCACCTTAAGGCTAATAACTTCAAAATTAAAGGAGATAAAAATTAATAAAAATGTGCAAAATGTGACGAAGGTGTGTGTCCAGATGTGTACCAAAATTGGTGTCTCTAGCCCCTCTCAATCGGGAGTTATGGTCCTTCAAATTGATAAAAAAATGATTTTTTTTTAAATTTTTAAACTCTAAACGATTCAAAAATTAATAAAAAATCAATGCTTTATATATATTGATGTTTCTCTATATCAGTAGATAGCCCATCCTTTGTACTTTCAAACCCCACTGGTCCCACGTGAAACCCTACAGTAGAACGCGAAACCCCACAGCCCAAATATGACCTACTTTTTCATCAATTTTTAAAAATATATTAAAAAGGGGTCCAAATCAATAATCAAGCATACCAACAGATAGCTGACGTCATGACAAAATTTTTGGTGATTTTTAATTATGGAAAAGTCATACCTGAAGCGAGAAAATGGAGGTCAAACTCCGGTACCCGCCCATAGAAGGTGCACCGCAAAAGTGCCAACTTATGCATATCATTGGAAACCTTACAAGTCAGGGTAAGAAACCCCAGTGGTCCCACATGAATCCAAACTTTAGCTTCTTAGTTATTGTCAATACCAAAAAAAAAAACTGAATATGTCCCTTTATGTCCCTCACATCCAAAATCACCCAGCACTGTAACAAAGCAGCCCTGGAATCCAAAAATTGTACCACTGGGTATGGTTTAGGGTGTGGTCTCTATACAGCATATAAAATTGACACTGCAATGAGGGACATATGTCCCTCAAAAAAATTTCCTTTTTTTTGATGAAGTAGGTGTGACCACTTCAGGTCTACCCAACCCCACAATTAATTAATTCCAGGGCAATATGGTTTTTGATTTATTAAAAAAGTCCCACAGGGACATATGTCCCCCCCCCAAAAAAATTTTTTTTTATGGAATAGGTGTGGCCACTTCAGGTCTACCCAACCCCACAATTAATTCATTCCAGGGCATTGTGGTTTTTGATTTATTAAAAAATTCCCACAGGGACATATGTCCCCCAAACAAATTTCCTGTTTTTTAATGAAATAGGTGTGGCCACTTCAGGTCTACCCAACCCCACAATTAATTCATTCCAGGGCAATATGGTTTTTGATTTATTAAAAAAGTCCCACAGGGACATATGTCCCTCCCAAAAAAATTTTTTTTTTATGAAATAGGTGTGGCCACTCCAGGTCTACCCAACCCCACAATTAATTCATTCCAGGGCATTGTGGTTTTTGATTTATTAAAAAAGTCCCACAGGGACATATGTCCCCCCAAAAAAATTTTTTTTTTTAATGGAAGTAGGTGTGGCCACTCCAGGTCTACCCAACCCCACAAAAATTTTTGACCAGGTCTATACAATTTTTACTTTATATTTAAACACATACAGGGACATATGTCCCTGTATGGTTTCCCATTTTTTTAATGAAATAGGTGTGGCTACTTCAGGTCTACCCAACCCCACAATTAATTCATTCCAGGCCAATAAGGCTTCTGATTTATTCAAAAAGTCCCACAAGGACATATGTCCCTAAAAATGACCCATCTTTTTTATATATGGTCATGTACGATTACCTCAGGTAAAACCATAACAGAAACTACTTTGCACCAGGGCACACTCTATTTGTAGTTATTGCTCAAAGACCTAAACGTGAGGGACATAGAGGGACATATTTTATTCCATTGAAGTGGGAGGAGCTATGGTTCAGGTAAACAATCATAGTGGTTGACCTTCACAAGACATGCAACCACATCCATTTGTAGGAGTCTAGTGCTTTATGTTAAATGAGGGACATAAGGGACATAAGGGACATAATATGCCCTTCGAGTAAGAAATGATATTCATAGATGTTTATGGGTACCATGGTAACCATCAACCCAAACCCTACTGAAACCACCAAAACTCCCAACTCTCACCTTTTCTATACAAGACTTATACCCTAAAACATAATATTTGCCTCAAAAAATAATGATATTCATTGGTACCAATGTGACCCTTAACCCAACCTCTACTAAATGCACCCAACTCTCTGCTATTGTATACAAGACTTAGCCATTTGTCACTGAAGAATTAACGATGTTGATGCAGTAATGCTGTATTAATACATGCAGTATTGATGCAGTATTGGTGCAGTGTTGATGCAGCAATGCAGTATTGATGCAGTATTGATACAGTATTGCTGCCGTATTGCCATATTAATCAGTATCGATGCAGTATCAATGCAGTAAAGCAGTATTGATGCAGTATCTCACCACCATGCGAAAGGCAGGAGCAACTTCTGCTATGAGTGACTTACTACCTTCAGAAATGGAGGTGGTAAGTCACCATATGTCCCATTCAAGCTCCACATTGGAGCAGTTCTATAGAGAAAAAAATAGAACCACTGAGGCACAGCAGGCATTCAAGGCAATTTCTGCGGAAACAAGTAAGGTCTTAATGCATCTATATTGATTGAAATCTTATGTTTTTAGCTAACCCGAGACCAAAGCCTAAATCTGCTAGAGACTTTAGCCTTGAAGTCCTCGACTTGATTGAGGAAGAGCTTAAAACTTTTATAAACACCGCTAAGAAGGCTTCACTCTCAGTTTGCTAAAAATTTCTCAAAAAACACAACATCCCTGACCAGACAGCTAAACAGCTGCAAGAAAAACTGAAATCTACGTATAAAAGTAAGAACTAGGACAGGTCATTTTTGTCTTTATATTTTCATTTATCATTATGTATTTTAATCACAATTTATCAAACATATATTGTCTGCATTGCATCACTTATATATTCCAATCTTGTAAATATATATTTTAATCGCCATTTATCATTATATATTTTTATTTATCATTATATATTTTAATCACCACTTATCAAACATATATATATATATATATAGTTATAAAGTCTAAGTACATGAGACCAAGTCTAAGTACATGAGACCAAGTATAAGTACATGAGACCAAGTCTAAGTACATGAGACCAAGTCTAAGTACATGAGACAAAGTGTAGGTACATGAGACCAAGTGTAAGTATGTGATATTAAGTATAATTACATGACACTAAGTATACGTACATGAGAAAACAACACTGTCACTATAATAACCCATAAAATAAAGGAATATATGTCCCTGAGGGACATCAGAGCAAGTATAAGTACATGAGACTAAGTATAAACACATGACAATAAGTATATATAAGAACATAAGACTAAATACAGGGACATATGTCCTGAGGGACATAACTTGAAGGCTCACAACACCAAAAACCAAAAACAAACAACAACAAATGTACAACTATGATAAAGCACAAATATGAAAAGGTACTGAGGGACATATGTCCCTTGGGAGATATGTCCCTGACAAAATTTTTAAGGGACATATGTGTCCCTCAAAAAATTTTTCCGGGACACAATATGTCCCTCCAAACACAAAAGGGCCATATCCCGGGACATAAAGTCAGGCCTAAACCCTAAACCCTAAACCCTAAACCCTAAACCCTAAACCCTAAACCCTAAACCCTAAACCCTAAACCCTAAACCCTAAACCCTAAACCCTAAACCCTAAACCCTAAACCCTAAACCCTAAACCCTAAACCCTAAACCCTAAACCCTAAACCCTAAACCCTAAACCCTAAACCCTAAACCCTAAACCCTAAACCCTAAACCCTAAACCCTAAACCCTAAACCCTAAACCCTAACCCTAAACCCTAACCCTAAACCCTAAACCCTAAACCCTAAACCCTAAACCCTAAACCCTAAACCCTAAACCCTAAACCCTAAACCCTAAACCCTAAACCCTAAACCCTAAACCCTAAACCCTAAACCCTAAACCCTAAACCCTAAACCCTAAACCCTAAACCCTAAACCCTAAACCCTAAACCCTAAACCCTAAACCCTAAACCCTATATACCTGACCGCCAAAAAACCCCAAATTTCGAGGGCGGTGTTCATTGTGTTCTACTTCACACCCCCTTTCACCACACCCCCTAAATTGTCAATGGAACCGCCCATTTTTGCATAATGGGGCCTTTAATGAAGTTCGTTTTATCATTTTTATTTTTTTTTTGGTGCTTTATAAAATTTTAAAAAAATAATCAACATGTGCACAAATGATGTGCCTAACACCAAAAAAATAACCCTACAAAAATCTCTTTCCATTTCAGAGATATCACTCAAAAACTTCAAGATAAATTTTTAAAATCTGATTTTTTAAATATTTTTGTAATTCAAAAATCAATAAAAAATCGGAGGTAATGCCTAAAAATAAATAAAAATACGGGAAAGGTAGACAAATTATCTTTCTATCAAATGCTACTGGTCCCAATCAATTCCCTACACTGGTTGAGGAGTTATAAAAGAACTCCCAACTCTGTTTCGAAGGTCCTTTCACCAAAACTGATATAAGGAAGCTTCAATTCCAGGAAGTAAGCATACCAATCAATTCGTCTCATCGTTTGCAATTCATTGCATTATTCAAACTAATGAAAATCATTATCGGAAGTAAGATAAAAGTCGTTAAATATTGACTACACATATTAGAATTAGTAATGACGAAATTGCTTCATAGTGATATCACATACCGTGCATACTCAAGTGATTCATAAACCCAAAAACCCCATGAATCCCCACATATTTAACTGAGTTATAGCAGTTTGTAAGTTTACAAACTGAACTACGTCCTTATATGTCCCATACTTCCAAAAGTGGCCCTAAACTCATAAAATTTAGCCCTGGAGGGAAAAACAGATATTTCATGTATCCTTGCCACCCCCTCTAAATAATGAAACCTGTTAAAATCAAAACCCTATCTGGGACATATGTCCCAGGTGGGGTTTGTAAAAAAAATTATTGCATAAGAACCCTCTACTTCAGTATTACCAAGGCCCACCCCTAAACATCTTCAGGGTTACCCCTAAACCAAGTTTTTGACAAAACCCCAAAGGACCATATGTCCCAGGTGGGGATTCGAAAAAATTCCTTCCAAAGTAACCATCTACATGAGTATTGCTAAACCCCACCCATAAAAGTTTCCAGGGTTACCCTTGAACCTAGTTATTCACAAAACCCCAAACGGCCATATGTCCCGGGTGGGGTTTCTAAAATACGTCACTCCATGATAACCATCTGCTTCAGAACTATTAAGACCCACCATCAAAAGTCTCCAGGGTTTCCCCTAAACTGAGTTATTCACAAAACCCTAAACGGCCATATGTCCCGGGTGGGGTTTATAAAATACATCATCCCATACTAAGCATCACCTACAGCACTACTAAGCCCAACCCTTAAAAGTCACCAGGATTTCCCCTACACCAAGTTATTAACAAAACCCCAAAAAGCCATATGTCCCACCTGGGGTTTATAAAAAACGTCATCTCATAATAACCATCTACTTCTACATTACTAAGCCCCACCCTTAAAAGTCACCAGGGTTTCCCCCAAGCCTAGTTATTCACAAAAACCCAAACAGCCATATGTCCCAGGTGGGGTTTCTAAGAAAAGACTTTTTATGTGAACAATCTTCTTCAGCACTGCTAAGCCCCACCCCTAAAATTCTCCAGGGTCCCCCCCCAAACCTAGTTATAAACAAAAAGTCAAGGGACATAAGTCTGTCATTTGATTACAACAAAATTAAATGGGTGTGTCCACAAGATCTCACTATGCAATATTCAACATTTTTGAACTTCCAGGGTTAATGCACAAAAATGTTATTGATACAAAGATCTCTTTTGGGGACATATTACGAAAACTTCCTGGCAAAATCAAAAAATCGCAAGATGCATTTTGGATGATGATGTACACACCGACTAAGTGTGAATGTATTTGTTTTTGTAACTTCCATGACTCCCCTCTGCAAATAGGACATAGGACATATATGTCCCATATTACTCACTCTCCTTAAAAATGACTTATTACACCCGGTGAACCCCATAATGCACCCCACA